>CAVLGL010000104.1:50365422-50440422 GCA_963668995.1 Parnassius mnemosyne | reverse complement strand
ATACAATACAAGTACAGTTTAGATGATGAATCTATGATTTTGATAACACGCAAGGAGACAAGAAACCGTGAATTTATTCTTAAAAAAGCATATTTTGAACCGAACGCCAATTTTTTTATAGAATAGGGGGCAAACGAGCATGCGGCTCACCTGATAGTAAGTGACTACCGCCGCCCATGAACAACCGCAACACCAGGGGAATTGCAGATGCGTTGCCGGCCTTTTAGAAAGGTGTAAGCTCTTTTCTTGAAGGTTCTTAAGCCGTATCGGTTCGGAAAATTCGCTGGTGGTAATTGATTCCACAAAGAAGTTGTGCGAGGGAGAAAACTTCTTCTAAATCGCACAGTGGTGGACCGCCAATCATCCAGATGGTATGGATGGTAACGGAGTTTTGTCGCGACGTGCGATGGTGAAATATAGCGGATGGCATTAGTCCGAACAAATCCTCAGAGCACTCCCCGTGATAGATGCAATAAAATACGCAAAGAGATGCAACATCTCTACGCAGTGCCAGTGTATCGAGCCGATCGAAAAAAACTCGGTCGTCGACGATTCGAATCGCTCTGCGCTGGATGCGGTCAAGTGGAAAGAGCTGGCACTGGGGTGCCCCGGCCCAGAGATGAGAACAGTATTCCATGTGGGGCCGAACTTGCGCTTTGTAAAGTTGCAAGCGATGTGCCGGCATGAAATACTGTCTCGCTCTGCTGAGCACGCCAAGTTTTTTAGAGGCCAATTTGGCCTTCCCTTTCAAGTGACCACGAAACTGCACGCTATTCGATATGTCGACGCCAAGGATTCCGATACTGGCTGAGGCAGCAAGGGGAGTGCCTTGAAACTGAGGAGATACGACAAAGGGGTTCTTTTTAGCGGTAAACGCGCAAACTTGTGTCTTCTGGGGATTGAACTGGACTAGATTTAGTCGGCCCCAATCCGAGACTTTGTTAAGCAAAGACTCGACTTCAGACACAAATTTGTCCCGGTACTCGGCGACGTTTTCCCGAAAAATATTGGCACGGCCGGTATATAAGGCATCCCCAGTGCTGTCGTCTGCATAGCAATGAATGCTATCAGTTAGCAACATATCATTGATATGCAGGAGAAACAGCGTTGGTGATAGCACACAGCCTTGTGGAACACCAGCGTTGTTAGGCTTGAAATCGGAGCATGCACCGTCTACTACGACCTTGATGCTCCGATCAGCAAGGAAACTGGTGATCCATTTGCACAATTTCTTGGGAAGCCCATAGGAAGGAAGCTTCGAAAGAAGCGCTTTGTGCCAGACCCGATCGAAGGCCTTCGCTATGTCCAAACTAACGGCAATGCCTCCCCCTTGGACTCTACTGCCTCCGCCCATCTATGAGTTAAGTAAACTAGAAGATCACCTGCTGATCGACCCCGACGAAAACCGTACTGACGGTCACTGATCAGCTGGTGATCCTCAAGGTACCTCATGAGCTGGCAGTTTATAATGGATTCCATTATTTTGGAGAACAAGGAGGTGATGGCGATAGGCCTGTAGTTGGACGGGTCTGAGCGGTCGCCTTTTTTAGGGATTGGGTGGACCAAAGCTGTCTTCCATGAATTTGGGACTACGCCTTGAGAGTAGGAGTACCGGAAAAGACGCGTTAAAACCGGTGCCAACTCCGGAGCACACGTCTTAAGCACAATGGGAGGGACTCCATCGGGCCCACTCGACTTGCTGACGTCCAGGGAGAAGAGTGCTTTGCGAACCGAGCGCTGTGTAAATCGCACATCCGGCATGGAGCACTCACATCGCGGGAGGGTCGGCGGTGTGTTCCCCCCGTCATCTAGAGTCGAGTTAGACGCAAAAAGAGAGCACAACAGATCGGCTTTCTCTTTTGCGGCATGGGCCAGTGAGTCGTCCTCTCTGTGCAGAGATGGAAGGGATGGCTGACAGAAGTTCCCTTGAACAGCCTTGGCGAGAGACCAGAATGTACGGTTTCCCGAAGGAAGGCGAACTAGCTTCTCGCCAATTCTGCCGATATGCTCAGACCTTGCCTTGGCAATGACGCTTTTGAAGGACCTGGAGGCGGAATTATACTTCTTTTTAAGTGCGCTGGTGTTTAAATCCCGAGACGTTGATGCGTCAGCCCAGGCCCGGTAGCACTCCTGCTTATAGCGTAATGCTATTTTACAGGAGCGACCAAACCATGGCTGGGATCTGCCTCCGATGGGCACCACAGAGGATGGAATAAAAAGTTCCATACCCTGAAGTACCACATTAGCAACAGAATCGGCAACAACGCTGGGATCTTCCGGCGAGAAGCAAACCCGCCCCCAAGGGTAGGATGCAAAAAAACACCGCATCCCGTCCCAATCAGCTGACCTATAGTGCCAAACACGGCGGCAAGCTGCAGATCGCAATTGCGATTGGAGCGTGAGTGGCACCGTGCTCCGGATCAGACAATGGTCCGAAGAGCCCAGAGGGGCATCGACGGAGACCTGATATCCGTCCGGATGAGAGGTCAGCAGAAGGTCCAACAGGGAAGGTACATGGTCTTCCACATCTGGGATCCGCGTAGGCGAAGTAACCAGTTGTGTTAGACTATATGCCAAAGCAAAGTCGTAGACAGATCTACCCGCATGATCGATTAAACGAGAACCAAGCCATTCTGCGTGGTGGGCGTTGAAATCACCGAGTATCACGATCTCTGCGGATGGGACCTGTTGTAGCACGGAGTCTGCAGCCATTTGGACGTGGTCGATGAGCCATTCAGCGTGGTGGGCGTTGAAATCACCGAGTATCACGATCTCTGCGGATGGGACCTGTTGTAGCACGGAGTCTGCAGCCATTTGGACGTGGTCGATGAGTCGGTCTGTGTCGGCATTACCGCTATGGGACCTATAGAGGCACCCGTAGACGCGGGGATGGTCGTCGCTGTCTACGCGCAGCCATAGGATGGACAGGTCCGTACCTTCAAGGCTGCCGAGGCGTCGAAAACAGATGTCCTCTCCGACGTAAACACAAACTCCAGCCCGGGGCACAAAGGAGTGTTCCAATTTGTATCCCGGGTAGGAGAGATATAAAGTTTCAGCCGGAGAAGACACCTGAGTCTCGGTTAAAAAGAGCAAGGCCGGCTTCGCCGTCTCTAGATGGTAATGGACAGCGTTAAGGTTGGAATGAAGTCCCCTGATGTTGCATAAATTCACGGATAGCGTGACAGGGGTCGCCTTGGTTGTATTGCTCCGCTTGCCCCGAGCAGCATTAGTCGCAAGCGGAATTTAGCCCCCCCCCCCCCCCCGCCCCCCAGAATACGTGGGGCAGCCTGAGCACCCACGCTCAGGAGTGAAGTAGTTTGGTCGTGGATGCTCAGCGAGGGATTCTCCAGGGGTGCTGGTACCCTCGTGGGGTAGTCTTTTATTTAATTCCACTACCATGTTGATGGGGGGGGGGGGGGGGGGAAATTGGGCCTCCGGCCACCAGCACTCACCAAGCGCAACGCAGAGGTAAACCTCTACTTCACGTTGGTATTCTGTGAGGTCGTGGTACCACCCCGGTTCGAGCAGGCCCATCCGTGCGACAGCAAAAGCTACCGCTTGGCTCTACCACTGTTAATATATTTCTAAAGACAAATATAAAGATCTAATGAATCTGTGCGAGACTGGGATTATACCCACCAAGTATCACGAATATTTCAAAGCTCTGACACATGGCCATACTACCGTATCTGAAACTGATGATGACTCTGAATAAAACTGCATAATTAAAACAAAATGTATAATGATCCTCAAATATTTTAAGAGTAACGTTTAAGTTTGATTATACTCCAATATTATAAGAGTAACGTTTGAGACTGATTATACTGTATTGATAGTAATAAGTAATAATGTTCCTCGTAACATTTTTTTTAATATTAACTACTGTTTGATTAAATTTTTTCTTTGATTTTTTACAAGTCTTGTGATTTTTAAAACTATTGATCTCTTACTTTTAGTGTCATAAATTTGATTTTTTTGTTTTAAAATTTATCTGATAATAAATGTTAAAAATAAATAAAAAATGTAAGCCAAAATAATATATATTTTTCATCTACTAACCTATAACTTTGAAGCCCGTCACAAAATTTTGTTAGAGATTTCCTAAAACATCGACGGAAGTTACTTTGCGTCATGTGAAATACGAAGAAAATCCGCAAAACAACGACGTATGATAACATACGTCACATGAGTGTTCATAGAACAATGACGCATGTGATATTTTATTAAATTGAGTAATATTAGAAATCTATCTTGTAGGACATATTATAAATATACAGAAGCAGAACAATGTATTCAAATTTCAAGCAGATCACATAAGCGGTTTCTAAAATATACCCTAAACCCAATTGATGAACTGTTACGTGGCGTACTGTAAAGTTGCTGTTTTGCACCAGTTTAACAATTTAAATGTTAATGAGAAAAGAATGTGACAGTATACTTTTCACAAACATCACCTTTTTTAGTTGTTATCTGTAAGATGCTGGTGCCCATCTTCTGTTTAAATTTCCCTCCATTGCTTCATACACCTTCTGGACGTTATAGAATAGTGGATATTTTTACACCGCCATTAATAGCCAACGCCTTCAATCAATGCATTTTCACGACACAAATAATCAATGCATTTTGAATTTACAATACAAAAACTAAAAGTTTATTACAGGTACTATAAAAATAATAATATACTCTTTCACTGGCAATGCTACCTGTCATTGCCAGTCTATGAGATCTATTCTACAAAAATATAATACGATTTTAGAGCCAAATTTTTCAGTACTTTAGTGTTAATTGGGTGCAAAAGACAAGAAACTACATCCTTAATTATTTTTTATTAAAATTTCCTATGGAGTAGAGAATGTGAGAAATAAATTCTAGTTAATAAATTGTAAACTGGTGAAATAAATTCTAATTGTAAACTGGTGTTTTATGGTACAATATTCGGGTAATAATTTGGAAAAATACTATTTACTTTAATTTATTACCTTTTAAATAATTAAATAAATAATAGATCTCAATTTTTCTTGAATGTTAATTTACATTTTACATTGATATCCTATGGTTGGACACATTAAGCTTTTATTGGTTCTTGAGACTGCCTAGAAGTCTGCCTCTTATGCACATTAGGTTTCCTAAGTCTATGATAATTAGGCATCACTTTACTCAAAAAGTCCAACTGAAGCATCTGCGATGGTTGTTTTTCCAATGCTTCTCTGTTATGGTGTTCAGAACCCCATATAACAGTATTGTCAGCCAAAGTTTGTGGTGCATTTAAACTGCAAGCTGCACCTGTAAATAAAAATAATTTTAAATCTGTTAAAGTAATAATAGTAAGTTAATGCGACAATAAAAAATAATGTACATACACAATAGCATAAACTCAACCGCCCAACAAAAAGAGGGGTAGGCAGAGATTAGACTTTCACTATCAATCAAACTATCACTAACAAGAGGAAAAGTAAAGCGGGTGAGACCACAAATAGGTGCAGTACTGATGAATTGATTGCCAGTTGCAGGCTTATATTTGCACAGAGACGTGTCGATACTTAATAGACATATGTGTAAATATTACATATTGTGCAATATAGGAATGCAAAACTAAACACATACAAATTATGGGAGTATTCGTAGTACATTAATGCAATTTTCAAAGCTACTAATTATATTTCCATACTATAATAACTAATAAACATCGATAGCTTGTTTTTGTTTTAATATGTCATGTAGTTGTTTTACACACTGGCGACGGAGAGCAGAGTGAAAGGTATGAAACTTCTGGTACTGTTATTGTCAATCCAGCTGCCTGGCATTGTGCTTAAGGCATATCTTTCCTACAATGGGAGAGACCTATGTTCACCAGTGAACTTTTATGGACTGATGAGAAAAAAAAGAAAAAGCAGAATGCATACAATGTGCAAAGTAATAGATTACCAGCATGAATATACTACACCATTCAACAGTCTACATCATCTATTAAACTTTTTTTTCTCACTCTTATTTCATTCCATAAAAATAAAGATCTTTATAATAATGGTTACGGTTGATGGCTCCATAGGGCAGTGGTTTAGCTTGAGTTGTGACTTTGAGGGCAGTGGGTTCAAATCCCACAAGGAATAAGAATTTGTATGGCCTACAAATAATTGTTCTAGGTATGGATGTTTGTCCTTGTGCAATTTATGTTTGTAAACTGCCTCCACAATACAGGAGAAAATCTTAGGGTGGGAGTAATGTTTAAATAACAAAAAAAAATGTTATTGAAATGTCCAAAACAAGATATACATATTTTTGTAATTTGGTATAAAAAATTACAAAAAAAAAACTGTAGTAAGTTTCTATTAACATAAATTTCATGGCTTTATGCTTTTGTTTCATTTTCTAATAGCAGGAAAATGTAGTGTCAAAAATTGAGAAAGGTATGCTGAGATGGTTTGGCCACGTCGAGAGAATGAATGAAGAACGAATGACGAAAAAAGTGTATAAGGCGAGTGTGAATGAATGAATGCGGACATTTCAAGACCAAATTAGGGACGTCTTGAAAAAATACCAGGTCAAGAGCACCCTAAACCGCAGAGCATGTATGAAGAGAATAATGAAAGTGGACGAAGCGAAACAAGTATGTAAGGATTGTAGCAAGTGGAAAGAAGTGGTCTCTGCCTACCCCTACGGGAAAGAGGCGTGTTTATATGTATGTATGTATGTAGTTTATAAGATTCCTAATTTTATTTCTCAAGTGTTACACCATACTCATGCCCGAATACTGAAACGCAACTTAAATCTGTCACTTTATTAAAGATCCCCTATATTTAAGCATCACTCAAATTTAACTGAAATACAGAAACATCACTCAAGTGATTTGTGGGCTTGATTAGTTGAGCAGCTCTCAAATGTTTACGTCATGGTAACATTCATTTATAAAACTTTGTTCTTGACAATTTTACGATATTTGTATTTAAATACGTTTTATGCAACATCATTTAAACAGGTTTAAATAATTTTATGTTCGATTTGTTTTAAAATTATATTCAAAAATAACCTCCTAATAATACTTTCATTTAGAATGTGATTTATGTGTTTTTTTTTAAATATTGTGGATAAAAAGGACATTTCAAAGTATAAAATTTTTCGAAAATCGCTCTGTCTGTTGTCCTAGAACGAATCGAAAATCTTACTGTCATGTGCTGTCACTGTCAGTGTCAGTTTCTTTGACCGCGTCCAGTGATTTTTAAATTTTCGAATTTTATTGAACATATATTTTGCTAGTTTCAATTAAAGGCTAAGTACAAATTATAGTAAAATATGGATATTAAAAAGAGACGCGGATGCAATTACACAGTGTCTGAGAAAGATACTTTATTAGAATTAATAAAAAAGTAAGTAAATATTTAAATCTTCAAATGAAACAAATTATTTTAACCGAATAGAATGCCCTTTATTACATTGCGAATTAAATAAAAGTTGTTCATATTGTAACGCGTGTTACATATTATAGAAAATAAAGAGACGAACGCCCACATTATTTTTAAGAAACGACAAGCTTGGGATTGTGTGTGCAAGGAATACAACACTGTATAAATATTAAGTAGTCACGATTTATTGTATTCGTATTATTTCATAATCATTTTGTTTTTAGAGACTACAGTACAATGAAAAAAACAAAAGAGGCCCAAAAAAGGGCATCAATAGATAAGGTATATATTGCCATATATTTTGAAAATAATTGACTAAGTACCTATTAAGTAATTAAGTTTTTTTTTTTATATAGATAGAAATAACTTCTACTGGTGGTGGATCCTATACATCAGTTCTAACTCAGCAAGATGCTCAGATTTTAGCAATGGTTGCTCCACAAGTGCAACCAATGCAAAATCCAAAAAAAATTTTGTTAGTTTGTTTAATCTCTATAATTTAGATCTTCAATAAGAAATAAAATTAATTATTGTTTATCAGGTGACACAGAATTGATTTCTAAGAACATAGAAACTATTTAAACAGTGAATAATGTAAATAAGGATGACAGTGCTAATACCAGTAAATATTATATTACTATATTTTTTTAGATACATATTTGATTTTCATACTAATTTTATTTTTAGATAACCATCAAACACTTTTATCAAATGACTATATTGTGCAGAATAGCAATAAACCAGTTGTGTATCGCTAGCAACGCAAAGTCGGGAATTTGCATTTGGAAAAATCCAAAATTAGGGGCTTTTTAGGTGCTAATTAGGTGCCAAATTTAAAAATTAGGTGCTCTAAAATTTTCACCGCAACGAACTATTGAAATTTGCGTTGCTAGCAAAACGTCTCGCTAGCAACGCAATAAATTTATTAGATATACGATAAATATTAATAGCAAGGAATTAAGTGCTAATTAGGTGCTGCAAGTAGACGCAATAACAAGGCGCCCCTAATAAAAATAAAGTCGTTATTCAGAACATAGCAGATGCAAAATTCAGATTTCCTGAAAATCAAAATTGCTTTCAGAAAAAGTCCAAATTAGGGGCTTTTTAGGTGCTAATTAAGTACCAAGTTTAAAAATTAGTTGCTCCAATATTTTCACCGCAACGAACCATTGAAATTTGCGTTGCTGGCAAAACGTATCACTAGCAACGCTGATGACGTTACTAGATATACGATAAATATTAATAGCAAGGAATTAAGTGCTGCAGATGGATTATCGAAACCCGATACAGATTACGATATTATTCTGGGAATTATGGGGTCCACGACCACCATTACCTTACTATAATGTATGAACAGTATTTTTTGTTCTTTATCAGTTCCTAAAAATTAAGTGCTAATTAGGTGCTGAAAGATTATTGAGGTCGCATGTAGATGACGGTAATATTCTGGAAATTATCGGATTTAAAACCACCATTACCTTACTATAAGGTATGAACGGCATTTTTTGTTTTTCAGATTTAATATGATTATATTTGAAAATGGTTGAAATTTGGTTGAAAATTATATTAAATTATATTATAGATTTATAATATTAATGGTTGAAATTTTCAGCCAAATAAATGTTACAATTCTTATTTTTAGACATGTGAAGCCTAAACTTTAGTGTACTCGAAAGGATATTTTCTTTCCAGTAAATTGCTTTGTAATAAATAGCGCCATCTACAACGTTCTATAGTTCTAGTCATTTAATCAAATCAAAATCGATGGACTCTCAAGGTGGTAAGTAGGATAGACGCTAGATGGCACAAACACAAAGACCTAATTTTTTACGTGGTAGAGCCATGCTGCAGTTATATTATGGTTGTAGCACGAATGGGTCGGCTCGACCGGGGAAGGACCACGCTTTCACAGAATACCAGCGTAAAATAGCAGCTTAACGCTGCTGTGTTTCGTATGGTGAGAGTAGAGAACCGGAGACCCCTTTTTACGGGAAACGAGGCAATCCATCTTAGTCCTTACAGGTGACAACGCATTTTGATTCTTAATCGAAGATAGATGTAGATGTCTATGGGCCACAGCAACCACTTACCATCACGTGGACTGTGTGCTAGTTTGTCACCCTTATCCTATAAAAAAAAATTGCCTTGCTGGATAATTTTCGGAATAACGACTTTATTTTTATTAGGGGCGCCTTGTTATTGCGTATATTTGCAGCACCTAATTAGCACTTAATTCCTTGCTATTAATATTTATCGTATATCTAATAACTTAATTGCGCTGCTAGCGAGACGTTTTGCTAGCAACGCAAATTTGAACAGGTCGTTGCGTTGAAAATTTTAGAGCACCTAATTTTTAAACTTGGCACCTAATTAGCACCTAAAAAGCCCCTAATTTGGGATTTTTCCAAATGCGTTTCCGACTTTGCGTTGCTAGCGATACACAACTCAATAAACCTCATACAATAACATCTGATACAAAAGGTATTGACTTAATTTTACTTTTCATCAATTGTGCATTATGGAATAAATTATTAATATATATTATGTGACATTAGTGAGGTTGAGTAATATCTTGATAAAAATTATATTTTTGCTAATGAATAATGTAAATTATACATATTCATATATGATTTTTTAAACACTGTTTTTTTGTTAATAATGTTGTAAAATAACCTTAGATAAACATTTTTCAGCACACCAACATAATGTAACAAAACGGAAATCACATGAAACCATTAAACAACAATATTTTAAAGCAAAACAAAGAAATGCCAAATTAGAAAATAAATATTTAATAAACAAAAACAAAATGGAGCTTAACAAATATTAATTAGAAATACAAATTTTTAAATTAAATAGGTTATAAGCTTCCAGACAAAAAGAATTAGTTTATATCATGAATATTTTATTACTGTAACATATTTAGATTTAAGACTTTGACATTGTATAATTTATCTTTTGTTAGTAAATGTTTCCTGCCCTCAGCCATAATTATAAACTTACTTAAACCTCTTATTATTAAACAACTTGATTAAATAAATGCATAATTATTTGATTTATAGTATATATAATATTTAAGTTTGTAATTACATTATAAAATAAGATTCCGGATGTAATAAATAATGTACGTGATTTTAAACTATTTCCGTTTATGAATAATTGTAAACCGCATAATGCGGGTCTAAAAACAAATGCAGGACTCCAATTAGGGTTGTTGTAAGATACTTTTTGCCTTAAGGAGAATCTCTGTCAATTATATATCAGAGTAAAACAATATCCAATTACTACTCTCCATAGAATCAGTAATTCATTTATGGGGCAATGTATACGTTTTTACAACAAAATCCCAGAACATACTACCATATTCAAAGTATGTCAATAAACAAGTTTAAAAGTTTTATTAAAGAAAAACTGTACAAAAAGGGTTATTATAATATCAAGGAATACATGAATGAAAATAACCCCTGGGAATAAGGTGATCGCCACCATGCTGGTTCTATGAAAAATCATTTAAAAATTGTATAAATGAAATTATTGTTAAGTGAAATATGTTTGGAAAAAAGTCCCACTGGATTTCTTGCTGTTTTTTCCCAGGACAGAGGTATTTTCCGAACCAGTGGTAAATAAAACTTTAAAAAGTATTATGTAATAATCAATATTGAATAAAAAATTATTCTATTTTATTCTATCAGATTTATTTGAAAATCAACAACCACATTGTCACATTTTACATTATGGGTGATTTCTGGACCTCAACAACAGATCTAATTGAGAATTTAAACCATCCAGGGACTCAAACAAAAGAATCATCCAAATTGGTCCAGCCTTTTAGGAGTTCAGTGATAAACACAGAAGAATTATATTGTTACTGTATTTTCATGAATCTACACTGTGATATAGCAAACTTTTGACTGATTATTGTTTTAGTATTCGTTATGTTGTAAAGAATTGATTTTAAAATAAAAAAAAATTAACCAGAAAAATATGTATTTATTAACGATGTCCTCACAATAAAGTTTTGATTTGTTTCATTGCTGGGTTGTACCATAATTTCTTCCTCTACAATAGTTAAAGGATCATCCTCTTCAACTACATCCTGCCTTGAAATAGCAATATTGTGGAGTACTGCACATGTCACAATAATAGGTGGAATATTGGTAGTCTTCAGACCTAACCCATAGTGGAGACAGGGAAATCTTCTTTTAAGAACACCAAAGAGCCTTTCTATTGGATTTCTGGTTCTAATTTGTGAACGGTTATAAGCTTCTTCAGCTGGTGTCCTTGGATTTAAAATTGGGGTTAATAAATAGGGGCGTCATGGATATCCACTATCGCCCAGAAGTACCATAGGGGTAAAATCTCTCTCTAATTGGGCACATAATGGTGAGTCGTTAAAAATTGTACTATCATGTACAGAACCTGGCCATCTTGCAATGATATTTCTTATGCGCAATTTCGCATCACATACCATTTGCACATTCAAGGAGAAGTAACCTTTTCTATTTCGGAAACTTTCAGATTGAGCTCCCCCTGCAAAGATTTAATAACAATGAGTGTATGTATATAACATATTAATAATAGATATGATAATGTAGGAGTATAAGTATAGCTCATGATTAGAATATGTACCTGGAGAATTAATTTTAATGTGCGTACAGTCAATAGCACCCATCACTCTTGGAAATCCAGCAATTGCATAAAAGTCATTTGCTACTTCTAGACGTTCCTCAGCAGTTGGCATATTTATAAAAAGAGATCTCATATTTGCTATTTTTTCAGTAACTCTTTGCACGATTCGATGCACAGAAGGTTGCTCGATGTGGAATATGTCCCCTATAACTCGTTGATAACTGCCTGTAGCATAATACCGAAGGGTTATCAATATTTGATCCACGGGTTCAAAGATTTATTTCTTTTCATCAATGGTTTTATCATGCTGCCAAATACAGAATCCAAATACAACACTGTTTCTTTGGAAACGCGGAACCGCGCACGAACTTCTTTATCGTCATATTTTTCGAAAGCGTTAAGCTTGATATAATTTCTTCGACTTCTTAGAGGCGTTTCGTTGTCCGAAAGAGAAGATAACGACGTAACGGACATATTTAAAACTTGAAAAATACTTTTAACAGATTTGAGAGTCCTCGCTACCACACTCAATAATAACGAGTACTTAAATCAATTTGACATTTGATTTTACAGCTAAAACGCGTTGAGTGATGTTTCAGTATACCATTTTTTAGTTGAGTAGTGTTTAAGCGCATCTCAATTTGAGACACTTAAATTTAAGAGATACTTAAAATTTAAATATGAGAATATGAATATAGGGTTTAGGAACTGCTCAAACGTTTGACAAGCCGTTGAATATTTGAGGGACGTTTCAGTATTCAGGCATAAGTGAGTTTATTTACATGATGTTACAATCTGAGAAGCTTTTCGCTAACTGATATGGTCTAAACAGTTGATTATTCACATACAGTTTTAAGTTATGTGGTCTTGAAAGTTATTGTAGTATCTCAAAATTTACTTTTAAGGATGGACATGGTTTCTCTGTAATAGCTTATTTATATATTTTTAAGATTCCTTCTTAACTCATTCATTTTTAATATGTTATACAGGACTTTATAATTCTGCTGCATAGATATTATATACATTATTCCTGCACACTTAAACATGTATACTCAAAAATACATACCAATTACACATCCACTGCCAATCTTAACATCAACACCAACAAATGATCTGCATTCAAATACATTGCTTTCTCCTATATGGCCACATGGTGACTCAAGCTTACATCCTACTTCAAAGACATTGTGTGCCCCAATAAAAAGCGGTTTTGGAGGATTCTCTTGCTTATCACTTTTCCTGGAAAAATACAATCTTACAATCAAACATTGTAAAAAGTGAAAATTAAATTTTACATCAGCCAGAAAATGTAGCAGAAACTAAAAAAAATAGGAACAATAACCACTAAAAATTAGATATAATTTGTATTTTTTGAGTATTTACTTATGAATAATTGTGGAATACTCTTCAAATAAACAATATTCTGCTATTATGATAGGTCCACCCTCAGCAATAATAGTAACTCTCGGATGAATCACTGTTCCTCCTCCTATTGTAATATCACCTTCTAACGTACAATCTTCACAAACAGTAGCACCAGGTAGAATTTTTATACTGAAATTACATTTTTGAATAATAATATAAGTAAGTAAAAATTAATACCGTGTTTAAAACCATTACAATGAGTTACGCACTTATGCGACATATTATCAAAATATGGAATGTGTTTTATCAAAGAAGTATCTTTCTTTTTCCCTATCGTTAGAGATAGAGAAGTAGAGTTTTATTGTTTTGAAACAAGTACCCAAAAGTCGCTCGTCCACTACACGGTACTTCCAGTTTATAAAAAGTACTCTGTGCACGGCACAGAATACTTTACTCCTAGCGGAGATGGTGCACCGTGGTGCACGGCCTGCACGGCAGTCACGGCACACCATATATAATGTACTCTGTGCGGCACACTAATCACAAACTTGAGCTAGCACTTCTTTTTTTTTTTGGAGTTTATGGCCTGGCATCTAGACCTTTAGGCCAAGCTAGCACTTCTCATTAGTTTATGCCACAGACTAACTAGTAGATTGTAGATTCCATAGATATAGTAATACTAAAAAACATTCGGGTAATACTATATCTATGGTAGATTCTAAGATTCTACCCGAATGTTTGTGCACAAGCACAAACGTCATGATGACATATTGTCATGTCAATGTTATGCCAGCCAGTAAGGGTATTAGTGTTCTGTGAGCCAGTAGGAGTGGTTGTTAGTTGTTACAAAACGTAAACAGTTATTGAAATTTGAAACTATCTATTAATACAATAGCGGGTAGCGGGGTATTAGTGTTTTGTGATTGCAGTCCACCCACTGACCTCTATATATGGACTGGCTATAACCGTGACATAATGAAGCGATTTGATATTCGCCATTTTGGCAATGAAAGCAGAAGTGAACGTCCACGGAACTAATAATAGAGATAAGACAGTGTCAAAAAATATATTGATAAGAATTCTATACCCATGTCTACCCGTAACATCCATTTTATTTATGTATCATATTAATATAATGCCATAAAATAAATAAATCTATCAATTAATAGGCTAGGCTTTAGAATCAACCTTTACACTTCATATGAAACAAGAATCGAGGCTGCGTTGATCTATCAACGTTTTTATTCGTAACTACAGAACATATTTTGTTCCGGGTTTCAAAACAGAAAATGTCTACGCATACCTGCATTGCGGGGCAAGAACGGAGTATGTCGGACTTGCACCTACTAAAACCCCATGACGTTCCACCTTCACCACACAATGACAAGGCCACGGCAATGCTTTCAAGCACATCCGTGGCCCCACCAGCGAGGACACCTCCTTAGTTGAGGACTTCCCTTCCTGACATCCCGAGCCCGATATGTGGAGGCCATGGAGCCTAGAAAAAACAAGCACTTGGAAGCACCAAGTAGTACAGTCCTGCCAAAGTCGCGGAAAATAATCGAGTGGCGCATTACCATACCAACAATCCTCTTCCCTTGCCACCACCTCGGCTGCAGTGATATAGAGAGAGGACTCTCCTCTAGCCGCAGCTCACTAACACACATCCATAGGCTCGTCAAGCCCACAGAGTAGCCGCCTTGGGCCAGCCCTTCACTTCGGGCCAGCCATGTGAGTCACCCTACGTTTACCATGGGTTACCAAGCACGGCTACTAAGGAGAGAAGGATGGGGGAAAATAAGGAGAGAAGAAATAAAAAACATTCGAAATAATAATCTAATACTTTTATACTTACTGGTACTGGTATTACCAGAAAATATTGTGGGTATACTCTACTTATTCAAAAGGGTGCATTTCTCACGACTAATAAAACAGTCATCTGTGAAGTGTTTAGGACAAAGATAATCATTTTGCTTGGGACGCCAATTCACAATTTTAGTGCTTATTGGCCATAATTTTAGTCTAGGTTCTAGTCCTAGGTAGGTTGCTTGTTAATAGATATGGGTAGGAAAGAACATCGATAAGTATTATAGACAAGGAACTCAACAACCCTAATGAAATTTATAGTTTATCAAAACTTAGTAATATAAAGACAAATATGTTGGTAATTGGGCGTTTTTC
Organism: Parnassius mnemosyne; assembly: GCA_963668995.1. NCBI lineage: Eukaryota > Metazoa > Arthropoda > Insecta > Lepidoptera > Papilionidae > Parnassius > Parnassius mnemosyne. The sequence goes on along the minus strand of CAVLGL010000104.1, from coordinate 50,424,847 downwards.
AAAAAAGATGTACACGTGACGAACCGGAACAAGTTTTTTGTGTTATAGAAATTTTACCATAAATTCTTATCTCATTCGATAAAATATACTATAATCAAGTAAAAATAAAAATACATCAGTATTATGCAAAACAACGTTATAATCTTTATTTTTATCGAAGAATTCACAGGAACGTACTCCGGTTCGTCACAAAGGAAAAATGAAAATGAAATGAAAAATATGAGTTAATATGATAATTTTTTTTATTATTTATTAAATAAACCATGAAATCTTTGAAACAAAACATCAAACAACATACATAAATCACTATGATCACCGCTTAGCAATCATTTTACTTTCGAGTTCGTCACAGACGGAACTTTTGACCATTAAAACATTACATTTATACTTATTACTTAAAATAAAATTGAACGCGATTAAAAATAATATAAACGACCAATTCACGGTCAACAACTACTACAAAAATATTATCAATTTACTAAATATTTACTAAAAAGATTAGTCTGGACTTCTAAGTGACTAACTGGAAAAAATTAAGCTAACTGAGTAATATTTGGTCGAACGTTTTTATTTTAACAGTCTTTAAATTAATAATCTAAAGTAAAAACAGCTGATTACTAAAACCTGTTCAACTTAATCTTGAGGTACACAGTTTACATACTTTGAACACAGCTTTTTAAATTTGGTTAATTTTTACTCATATTAAATAAGTAATACCTATTGATATTCCAAATAGCAATTACCCTCACGACCAAGCAATCAAAATAAAATTGACGCAAAGAAAATTATTCAGTTGTTAAATGTACTCCTGAGTTATATTATTATTATTAAAAAAAAATAAAGAAAAATTATTCATTATTGAAATTACGTTTTGTTCATTGCTATTTGGAATGTAGTTAGCTACGTATCGCTTAAGATTCTAATCAGTCTTCGAAACATCGGTCGCAAATATAATCAATAGCTGGTTGGTTGCAGCATGATCTGCATACCCAGTTTTTACAAGCAATACACTTTGTCATGTCCGTGATCACATAGAGTTTACGCAGTTTACACATATGGCATGTATGGTTTCTACTGATTATAGTCTTTAGTGACGTATTCCTGTATTTTTCTTCTTTTATTGATATTAGTACTTTTAGCTTTTTCTTTGACGGACCTTTATCTGATGCCAATGTATAATTCTTTCTTTTATTCTTATTTTCATTCTCTTTTTCTTCTGTCAAACAGCCTACGGCATCGTATTTTGTCAAGCAGTCTACGGTATTTAAATCTAAATCAAACCCCAGTTGAGGGTAATCTATGACACCGTCAAAAACTTCTAAATCCAGAACATCATCCACTTCAAGTTCATCAAGTTAAGTTCCATGATGGAATCAGTCTCATTATCATTCTGACTGGGCGAAGCAGTAAGGTCAACAATATTAAGGTCACTCTGGTCGGTTTTACTGCAGGGTGCAGTATCAGTTACAGTGGTGATTCCTCTACCACTTTCATCGCGAGGTACATTTTCGGCATCAATGATCGCGACTGTTTGAACCTCGGGGTTACTCTGATCGTTTTCAGCAATAAAAGCAGCTTTTTCTTCAATATCCAAAAATATTTGAGCATCATGACCACCATGGTCAGTTTTATCGTAAAGAACAATGTCGTTTACGAAGTTGGTTGTAACATCACGGCTTTTATTGCAAGGTGCCATGTCGAGTCCAACAACAGAGACAGTTCGACTGTCACATTGACTCCGGTCAGAATCAAATGAATGAATTTCGGGATTCAGACAAGTGCAAAGCCCGCGTTTATCGCCACAGAAGCAGCTTAATTGCCGATGCATAATTTGACCGACATCGACAGATATGATCTGGTGGAGTTTCATGGTCTGCGGGACAGCTTTAAGATCTCATGGAATGGTTTTGTTCATACAACAGTGGTAGAGCTACGCGGCAGCTTTTGCTGTCGCACGGATGGGCCGGCTCGAACCGGGGTAGTACCACGACCTCACAGAAAACCAGCGTGAAGTAGAGGTTTATCTCTGCGTTTCGCTTGGTGAGTGCAGGTGGCCGGAGGCCCTTTTTACTGGAAATGAGGCATTCCATCTTAGTCCTCACGGGTGACAACGCATCTACATTTTGATTTGTAACAGAGGATAGATGTAGATGTCTATGGGCCGCAGCAACCACTTACCATCAGGTGGACTGTGTGCTCGTTTGTCACCCTTATCCTATAAAAAAAAAATATTGTCGATATCACTATCAGAGACTTTGATACATTTAACAGATTTCATGCTGGTTGATAAATGTTGATACGCATCATCTGCATTTGTCACATCATGCCCATAAGCCACACGTCTATCTAGCTGTCTTTTAACTGCACCCCCAATGCCATCTGCGACTCCCTTACCATGTCCACTTTCCGAAAATGACCAGGTAATATATTTTAATTTCAATTTGGTTGTAAATAAGTTCATGAGGTAAAAGTTCTTTTTCTGTCTGTATTGGGATGTGGGGCCGTCAGAAAAAAAAATGGATGAATTCAATTGTTGGGTCTGATTTCTTTACAAACTGTAATATTGGCAAGAGATGTGCCCAGATGGCATTGGGTTCGTGGCATGTATTATCAGATATCGTTACAAACGATTGCGATTTATCAATCCAATAAATCATACCACAATGGAATGTTATACTATTTTTTGATGCTCCAAAATGCATCGATTGAATCTCGGCCCCCAATTTGCAGTCGTAATTTTCGGAAAAGTCGATTAAAATAGCAATTTCTTTAATGGCCAGATTTTTAATGCAAATTTGGTATTGCCGCTGCTGCTCTTCCGGTTGTAGTAGTGTCTCTTAAATTTTGAAAACTCAGCTTTAAATTCCGTCACTAGATCTCGAACCTTTCCTTTCTGCACTTGCCTCACAGTTTTTTTAGTAGTAGTACTTTTTTCCGATTTTTGGTATGTATGCGTAACTCTATTACATCTAAACCATGTAATTTCGTCGTCATTTTTTTCCTCTTTGTATTGTAGGCTTCGGTTTTTACAATTTACACATTGTTCGTACATGCAAGCATGCAAGTTTTTGTCACAAACCGACTTATTAATATTTTCTTCGAGGTTTTTATAGTCTATTACATTTTTGTTTTTCAGAGCAATAAAAAGAAACTCCATGTTGCTATGCTTAACGCACATACAGGTATCTCTAGTTTTGGCCGTAGGTGACAAAACGTAATACGGCTTATAGCGAAATAAAGTCGTAAAGCTGTGCGTTCCTCCTTCCTTTTTATAAATTTCATATAAATTCTGTAATGTGTCAGTTAAATATCTGATCTGCATCTTCTTGTTTCCTCTAGTTTTTGTTTCTCGTTTTCCAGCAGTATTTCGACTTATGTCATCTCTTAAATAAAAATGCTTTATTTCTTCTTGAATCTTCTTGTTTAACACAATTTTTTTCTTACTTTGTCTTATGCGGCCTTTTAGCCCCAAGCATGTAGCAATCGTTTTGACTGATCTATTGATTTTGGCCACTTGGTTTACTGTGACAGATTTAAGCAGCCTTTTTTCTGATAAAGATTGAGCAGTGCAGTAAGTTTCGCGTAGTGACATTTCTAAAATTTCTTGCCGCACAGTAAGTTTATCTATTATTTTTTGTAGTTCACCAACTTTTGTCTCATGAGCTAACTTTTCACGGTAAAGTTTCTTGCGAATTGCTTCATTTTTTACTTTTAATTTGCAAATATTTTCTAAAGCTCCTCGATAACTATTACATATTTTTGCAACGAATTTTTAAAACAGCTGTGCTGTTTTGAGACTTCGATGAACTTGGGGTAGCTTTTTGATCATCATTTTCTTTTTTATTCTTTTTTACTTTCTGTTTTTTCTTTTCTTCCCTCCATTTTTTTCTTCTACGTTCTTTATCTTCTTCTGTCAACTCACTAAAGGTTTTTAAACTCTTTTTAAGTCGTTCTAACTGCTTCCTCCGTTGCTCTTCAAATTTTTCGGGGTTTTGTTTCAGTTTCTCCCGGTATCTTTTAGCTCTTTCTGCTGCCGTGAGGGCCATGTTTACTGAAATGTAGCACATACATAACATATCACATTATATACTTAATATTACAATACTATTCATAACCTAGTTATTATATAAGGCGTCTCAAAATTAACTTTACTAAGGTTAAGGAGTGCTTTAGACCATCTAACTGGATAACTGACTATGGGACGTACTTTGAAATCGCGAAAAAGAAAACAGCTGTCCCATACAGTTTCGAACAGTAGATATTAACTTTAGTATGGAACAGCGGTAATTTTTTCGCGGTTTCGAAGTTAGTCCCATAGTAAAATTTATTCAGTTCGATGGTTTAAAGCACTCCTTAAAGTTTTGCAACATACACGGCGTGTCAAAATATTGTGTCCTACAACCTACGAACAAATATCATCGCACTGTTTCAACTGCTTCAACATAAAATCTTGCTGTGTAAAAAGGAGTCGTATTTTGATAAAGATGACTCTTTTTTTTACATTGTTAATGATATTTACTCTACACTAGCGTGTACTTAAGTACATAAAATCGCAATACAGTACCATATTTTTATTCTAGGTCAAGATCTATGTATAATTTAATTTTCATCCAAATTGGTTCGAAGATTAGTGGTAACAAACATCCAAACATCCAATATTTGATATTTTTAAATAAAACTAATTTTACGGATTTTATCGCGTATATTAACTTATTTTTTATATTCCCGACGTTTCGGGTACTTTCCAGCACCCGTGGTCACGGGGGACTGAGGTGTTTGAGGCCCTGCTGTCATAGTTAACCCGGCTACCTTCAGTTTTTTAATATTAATTTTTGGTTCGATTTATGCAGAATGAGCTTACATATCTTGAAGTCTAGCAGTGGTATACTTGGGTTTGGATTTGATTTTTTTAATTATGGGATCCCAAGCAGATGGCAGCACCCGTCCATCTTCTCTATTGAAATTAGGATGTTTTTTAATTTCAATAGCCTCGCGAATCATCCTTGGGAGGAATTGGTGTTCTTTTGCGAGGATTTGTGGTCTATCAAATCTAATGTAATGGCGGGGCGATCTTGAACATGTTCATAAACTGCAGACTTCCCGATACGTCGTTGCTTCACATCAGCTATATGTTCTTTAACGCGGGTTTTTATAGATCTTTTTGTTTGTCATATGTACGAGAGACCACATTCACAATCCAGCTTTAACACTCCTGCATCTTGTAGAGGGATATGACACTTGAGGGATGGTAAAATTGACTAATCTTCTTCAGCGGCTTGAAGTATGTTTTAATGGAAGCTCGCTTCAAGAGCAGCCACACGCTCGACTGTGGCTGGCTTCACTCGGTCACTGTGACGTAGGCGCGGGACCCGAAGCTTGTTTTCTTGCAGTACTTGCTCGACGTGCTGAAGCTCGGCGGCCAGATGTTTTCTGTCACAGATCCCTCGTGCTCTCTGAAACAAAGATTTTCCCACGGTAGCTAACTGTGAAGGATGATGGTGCGATTCACCATTTAAATATCGGTCGGTATGGGTATTTTTTTTCTGTACACAGTATGACCAATAGTGTTATCAGGATTTCGAATTACGTGGCATTGACCCAGTCTAAATTCATCTCGTGTTTTATGGCACAGTTTGTTTTTAGGCGCGATTGCTAATATAGTAGATTTTGTTTGTGCAACAACAACAATATTTGTTATAAGATAAGAAGAGCATACAATTGTATATATGTATTATTATTTTATTATATATTATTTTACTTAAGTATTAATAATTGTTATGGCCCCGTGTATTGGTGGGTAAGAATACCCATCACCCCATATCTTCCCGTGGGTGCCCTAAAAGGCGACAGAGGGAAACTGAGGCAGAAGATGGGCAGCAGCATCTTTCTGATAACAGCAAAAAGCAATAAAAAAAACTGCGATTGCCAAATCTCTCGCCAAAAGTCGCAACTATACCAATATAACCCCCATGAGCAATGACAAAAATAAATGGCCCCCAGTCCCCGGTGGCCATGCTATTCCTGGCTACGGTGGCCGGGCGGTCATACAGGTTTACGCACTGTTGGATATTGATATACTTAGGGAGTGACAAGGGCGATACGTTAATTAGACAAGCTAGTTAATTGCACACTGGTTTAATGAGACAGCGACCGTTCGGTGGGGAACGCAGCCCGCACACCTTTACAGACATAGACACACACAACATCCCTCCACCTTATAGCTAACATAATATACGAAATTAATAAGTACAAAAGTTCAAAGTTATGAAAACATAGATCACGTAGGGAAATGTAAGCCGTAATCTAGGTATACTCCTGTTCCGATGTCGGCGTAGAGAATATCGGGCTTATAGCTTGTCTTCTTAGAGTAGCGGCGCTAGCAAGAAGCGGAGTCTTCGGGAACTCACTAATATATGTCCTTGCCAGGTCTGATTCCGTTATATACCGTCCTTCCCCTCCTACATCAGCTGTGGTTCCAGACCGGACTCCGTCACTAGAAGTAGTAGCGGTCAGCTCTTCGGGCACCACATCCGGGTCCCATCGCCGGTCATCTCTAGGCGGTGAGTATAACCGTGCCCTTAATTGATCAATATGTCTCGTGGTGTGGTTAACACCTTATCATTAATTTTTAATTCTGTTCTTTGTGTCCCTTTATAATTATGGGCCTGTAATAACTGATTATGTTCCACTGTTTTAACGAGGTCTGTGGACGCTGGAGACGACGCGAATGGATTTAGTAAATCTAGCCGTGAACGTAACGCACGCCCGTATACAAGTTCTGCTGGTGACTTGTTTGTGGTATCTACTGTTTTTAGAGTTCCTATAGTCAAATAAGAATTTTGATATTTTTTCTTGAACTATTTTTTTATTTACGCTTTGTAAAATAATACCCTTGAGGCCCTTTTTAACAATTTTGACAAAACTTTCTGCTTGTCCATTACTACTTGGATGATACACCGGGGATAATATGTGTTTTATTCAGTTTTGTAGACAAAAACTTCTAAACTCCTGAGACGTGAAAGAGGTTCCATTGTTACTCACCAATGTATGAGGTACTCCGAAACGGGACATAAAATTGTATAATCTGTTAATAACAGTTTTGGTATTATAACATTCAACCCATTTACTGTAAGCGTCTACAATAATCAAATACATAAAATTGTTGAATGGACCTAGAAAGTCAAGATGGACCCGATGAAATGGATGCGGTGGCAAGTGCCAGGGAGCGAGGGGTGCGTGCGGCGGCGCGGGCCGCAGCGCTGCGCAGACGCTGCAAGCGCCTGCCAGCTGCTCCAGTGCGGCATCCACCCCGGGGAACCATAAACGTTTACGTGCCTCCGCTTTCATTTTTACCACCCCGAAATGAGAACTATGCAATTCCTTACATATGAACTCTTGAAGTTTTTTTTTTTATAGGATAGAGTGACAAACGAGCACACAGTCCACCTGATGGTAAGTGGTTGCTGTGGCCCATAGACATCTACATTGATCCTCATTTGTGAATCAAAATGCAGATGCGTTGTCACCTGTGAGGACTAAGATGGAATACCTCTTTTCCAGTAAAAAGGGTCTCCGGTTCTCTACACTCACCATACGAAACACAGCAGCATTAAGCTGCTATTTTACGCTGGTATTCAAGAAGTGTGGTATTCAAGTGATGCGGGAATCACAACTTTATGGCCGCGCATTAAGACACCGTTTTCATAAGGTAGTTGATATATACAATTGTAAAAGGATTTTAAATCTAAATCATTATTTTTTCTTGGCCACCCATGTAAAACGTAGTGCTTAACGCGACACAGAACCGCGTCGTTGCTCGTCTCGTGTTGTAAATCTTTCAGTGTCACCGGCAGACCACCATCGACTACGAAATTAACATAGGCAGCGCGATCTTCGCTCGTCTAACTCACTAGCGAACGTCCTCATCGATTCGAGGCGCGATATGGACGCAGGGGGATACGCTCTGGACAAGTAATCCGCGCTGTTATGTTTGCTACTGATATATTCGATTTTGTAATTATAGACCGCCAGAAACATCGCATAACGCTGTAGTCGGTTGGCGGACACCTCGGGAATGCCTTTATGTGGCCCGAATATAGTCAATAGTGGTTTATGGTCTGTTCGTAGCGTGAAAGGCGTGGATCAACCATACTAATACTGATGAAAACGTCTTACGCCATAAATAATGGCCGTCGCCTCTTTCTGTATTTGTGCGTAATTCTTTTCAGCAGCTGTAAGCGTTCGCGAGGCATAAGATATGGGTCTTTCTAATCGGTCGTCGCCTATCTGAGGCAATACAGCCCCTAACCCTGTTGGAGACGCGTCAACTGTCAATATTAACTCAGCATTCGGGTTAAAGTGGGTTAAAATTTTGTCACTAGCGAGATACTTTTTTATTTTCTTGAACGCATCGTCATGTACAGAAGTCCACTCCCATTTAGATTTTTTATTTAATAAGTTGTAGAGTGGACTTAGTATAGACGATGCGTTCGGCACGAAGTTACGATGATAATTCGCCAAACCAAGGAAAGACTGCAATTGTAAGACATTATTCGGCTTAGGCACTTCGAGAATGGCTTTTACCTTCTCTGGTGATTTCCTAACCCCAGTTTTATCTATCACGTGACCCAGATAAGAAATCTCATCTTTAAAGAACTCACACTTATTCATTTGAACACTCAATCCTGCGTCGTCTAAGCGCTGTAGAACAGCCATAAGCCTTTGTTCATGTTGAACTTTGCTTTTGCCCGTGATTAGAATATCATCAAGCAAAAATATTATTCCCTCAATCCCAGCGAGCAAACTCTCCATCGCACGCTGAAAGATTGATGGAGCAGATGCCAGACCAAAGACCAACCGAGTAAATTAAAAAGACCGCGGTGTGTTTGTTTTTTTTTTTCAATCTGATAAGGGTGACAAACGGGCACACAGCCCACTTGATGGTAAGTGGTTGCTGCGGCCCATAGACATCTACATCTATCCTCTGTTACAAATCAAAATGTAGATGCGTTGTCACCCGTGAGGACTAAGATAGAATGCCTCATTTCCAGTAAAAAGGGCCTCCGGCCACCTGCACTCACCAAGCGAAACGCAGAGGTAAACCTCTACTTCACGCTGGTTTTCTGTGAGGTCGTGGTACTACCCCGGTTCGAGCCGGCCCATCCATGCGACAGCAAAAGCTGCCGCGTGGCTCTACCACTGTTAAAAAGTGTGTGTATTTATACATGTGATTTTTTGTGATTTATCGCTTAACACGAATTGATTGTAGGCCATAGATAAATCAATTTTACTAAACTGTATGCCATCGTGTAATTTTGCCAATAAATCGCTTACTGTGGGTAAAGGATACTGGTCAACTATTAACTGGTTATTAATAGTTACCGAATAATCGACACACAAACGGATGCTACCGTCCTTTTTCAATACCGGCACTATCGGTGAAGCAGTGTCTGAGTGCTCGACGGGTTTTAAAATGCCTAACGCCAACAAACGATCCATCTCTTTGTCTATTTTTTCCTTTAGGGCATATGGTACGAGTCTAGCTTTGAAAAATATAGGTTTTGCGTCCGATTTTAAATATAAATCAACAGTATACTTATTAAATGACCCAAGCTTACTAGAAAAAACATTAGGGAATCTTGAGCATAATTTTTTTACTATTGTTTCGTGGCAATCACCTTGCGCTTGCGCATATACCGCATGCACACGCTGAGAGCTGCCACCAATATAATGTACTCTGTGGCTGCCACTGGCGACTGGCTGCGCATGCGCTAATTCTAAGTTAAAGACACGAATGAAGTCCCTGCCCAGAAGCGACGGTCCGCCATTGCGCACTACATACACGCTTAGAGTATGCGAGATCCCACTATATTCTATAGGTAATGAAACTAACCCGATGGTTTGTATGTGTTCGCCCGTATAACTTAACAGCTTTTTGTTGGTGGCTGACAATGGCAAATAATTAAATTTAGTAATATAAGTTTTTTCCGAAATTACACTTACTGCAGAACCGCTATCTATTTCGAACTCTAAAGAAATACCATGTATCATAACGCGTTCCGCCATCGGTTTCCCTTTCAAGCACCGAATATTGTAAAAACACTCACCGTCGTCGTCTCCTTCGACCACACTACCTTTCTAGATTTTTTTTATTCTGTCATCATAAGGGCACATTTTTCGTAAATGACCTTTTCTATTACACTTTTTACACTTGAAATTTTTATAACGATTGTCGTTTTTTCGGTGTGAAATGATCATCGAGGAGCTTAACTATTGCTCCGTAGCTCAACTCTTCCACCTTTCTGGGTAAAGCCAGGTCATTAGCTAACTTGAACGTCGATTCACTTAGCGCACTCAACAATATCGCTCGCCGCTTTACTGTTGCTTTGTCAGTTTCATTGGTTATGTCGTTCGCGATAAACCACTGATTCAATCGCGATTTATAACTGTTCCATTCGTGCGAAAGATGATCGAATGTTGATAAAATGCCAAAAGTTACTCCCGTCGACATTTTTAATGTAAATACGCGAGTTCGCACGTCGCCACGTGTTGGATATTGATAGACTTAGGGAGTGACAAGGGCGATACGTCAATTAGACAAGCTAGTTAATTGCACGCAGGTTTAATGAGACAGCGACCGTTCGGTGGGGAATGCAGCCCCCACACCTTTACACACATAGACATACACAACACGCACCAACCTCGGCACATCCTAATGAGGAGGTGGAGGAAATGTATGAGGATACCTCTAGAGCCATGCATTCCTCCAAAACCCACTATACGATGTTAAAAGGAGACTTCAACGCAAGACTAGGCACAAGAGAGAACAGTGAGCTGAAAGTAGGGAAATTAAGAATAGGGCGACGGAACCCAAGGGCCAGAAGCTGGCCGACTTCATGGAGAAAGATGGACTCTTAATCGAAGTTTTTATTTTATTTTCGGAAATAAATGAAAATCGCAAGGTGCGAGGTCGGGGCTATAGGCTGGGTCCACGTCTGACATCGCCAAGTAGTCGATTGTTTGCTTGGTGGTGTGCGGACGATGCGTTGTGGTGAAGGAGGATCCTAATGCGAGGTCGTTTCTCCCGAACTTTTTCGAAGACAAGTGGCAAACAATTGTTAGTGTACCGCTCTGTAGTAACTATTTTTCGATCCTCTATTACAATTGTTGCGTAATGACCTGTCCTACCGGAGAACGAGGCCACCATCTTTTTTCGCACACTTCGACCTCTCTTCACTTTAGTTGGCAACTCCTCGGAAGGAAACACTCAGACAGCAGAACAGTCTGAGAGACAGCTCTTAGTTTCAGGATCATAACAATAAATCTAGCTTTCGTCACCCGTAAGTATGTCGAACACAGCATTTGAGTCACCTCCGTTAAATCTTTGAACCATTTTACGACACCATTCAAATTATGAGGTATCCACCGGGCACAAATCTTCCTGGATCTTCCAGAATTTTGTGCACTTGACTCATACCGATGGCTAAGCTTGTCCGAATCTGCTGATAAGTCACTCTTTTGTTAGTCTCTATCATACGCCGCACATCACTCATGTTATCTTCAGTCGTCGACGTAGAAGGCCGTCCCTTACGCAGCTCAGCGGTGAGATTAGTGCGACCACGCTTAAACTCATTAAATCAGTTCTAAACAGTGGCATGAGAGAGTGATGAGGCTTCATCGTGAAAGGCCAATCGTCTATCATAACTTTCTTGTTGACTTAAATGACATCGAAAGTCAAAAAAACATTGTACAAAAATTTTCTCGCGTTAAATTCATGCTGATGTGAAACAGACAATTTTCAAATTGCCGCCAAATCGTAAACAAATGACAAATTAATAAAACACATACACAATAATATTGGCAGAGTTCCATTTTCAAAATTTGAACTTATTTTTTTATTATATCGTTTACAAGTGGCGAGTTCTAAAAACTTTCAGTGTCGCCCTCGTACAAGCAGCTGAGCAGACCGATCTCCAAATGCATGCGGCGGGACTTACGCAACTTTAGGTGAAGAAGCGATCGAGCTGAACCATGGCTCCAAAGTCTTTGCCGAGAGATCGTCTTGCATGCAGACTCGATGACTTCCAGCCTCCCGAATAAGCCGGTTTCCGAAAAGGCTTTAGCACCATAGACCACATACTTAACCTTTGGCAAATTGTACAGAAGATTCGGTCTTCTGTAGAGTACAATCTGCCACTTTGTCTTGCGTATGTGGACTATGAGAAGGCCTTTGATTCCGTCAAATTTGGGAGGTGCTGCAGTCCTTCCAGCGGTGCCAGGTGGACTGTTGGTACATCTGAAGTGTTTTTACAGTAGAGCTACGAACTACGATGGCTATCCGAGTACAGAACCAGAGTACGAAACCTATTCAACTGTAGAGAGGTGTAAAATAGGGTAAATTAATATCTCCGAAACTCTTCACCGCTGCATTGGAAGACGTTTTCAAGCTACTGGACTGGAAAGGCTACGGTACTAACGTCAATGGCGAGTACATTATTCGCCTTCGATTTGCCGTAGATATAGTCCTTATGGCAGAATTGCTGGAGGACCTAAGCACTATGGTCAATGACGTCAATAGTGTCACCCAACGGATAGATCTTAAAATGAATATGGACAAAGCAAAAATCATGTTTAACGTCCATGTAACACCTATGCCGGCAGTAGTTTGGAGCACTAAGCTCGAAGTTGTTAAAGAATATGTTTATCAGGGACAAATAGTCCGACTAGGTAAGTCCAACTTCGACCGAGAGGTCCATTGACAGATTTAACTCAGCTGGGCAGCGTTCAGGAAATTACGACACATCTTCTCGTAAGACTTACCTCAAAACGATTGTAAAACCAGTGCATGTTGCTAGTGATGACCTATGGATCTGAGACGTGGTCCTTCAATACTGGTCGTATGAGGAAGCTCAAAGTCGCTCAGCGAGCTATGGAGAGGACTATGCTTGGCGTTTCTCTGCGTGATAGACTTAAAAACGAGGATATCCGCAGTAGAATCAGAATAACCGACATAGCCCAAAGAATTAGTATGCTGATGTGGCAATGGGCCGGCCATATAGCTCGAAGAACCGACAACTGATGGGGAAGAAAGGTTCTCGTGTGGCAGCCTCTTACCAATAGGCGAAGTGTAGGGCGACCCCCACTAGATGGAGTGACGACTTGGTAAGACATGCAGGAAGTCAATGGATGGAATTGGCTCGGACCGTGCTTTGTGGCATTCCTTGGAGGAGGCCTATGTTCAGCAGTGGATTTGTGAAGGGCTATAATGAATGAATGAAAATTTATTGTTACTTTATTGACTCGTTACCAGCCAGTCCTAAACCTGGATAAAGCATGAAGGCAATTTCATTTCAATATAAATCTTCTTAACTGTAATTATGATGATGATACGTGAAAGTGGCGTTATTTTGTGTGATACCTTAAACGTCTTAGGCGATGTTACGCCTTTTTTATTCCACTGCACTGAATAGTGATGAACCCAAGTTTCATCCACAGATAAAATTCCGTTCATAATTTAGTCCCTGTTCTCACATCACAGGTCCAAAAACTTACGCAAACACTCGACCCACTTTTGTTTTTCAATTGGTGTGAAATCGGTTCACTCAGAAAATAGAAGAAAAAAGAACATACAATCGAATTGCGTATCTCCTCCTTTTTGAAGTCCGTCGAAAAAACCCTCCCTTCTCTAACTTCTCCTTTTTGCGAACTGTTTGACCCGCGCTCGTAAGAGGAATTATTCTTTTCTCGCTCAAAGTTTAAGTATAACCATTTAGTGAGGAAACGCAGCCAGCCATGTCGGCATTATACCGCGGGAAGTAGGACTGTATGATCACTTAAGTTTTAAATTTTCGTTTTTTAGGTAATAAATATTTTATACTAGGAGGTACCCGGTGCGTTGCTGCCGCAGGAAAAATAATTGTGGAAATATCGTTTTAAGTTCGGAAGAGTTCTACTGTTTAATTGGGTATGATAATACATTAAATGAAATTGAATGATATATAACTTTCAAATAAATTTGTAGGTACGATACGTGCTCCACCTAGTGTAAGTTAATTGTTCTATGGCTATAACCTTCGCGCAAGTGCAAGCAATACGTTGACTAAAGGGATGTTCGATGCTGTACAAACATCGATGATGACATCGATGTTGACATCGATAGCTCAACATCGATGTTCGATGTTTATCCTACTCAAAACATCGATGTTGGCCATTATCGATGTTTTTTGCACATGTATTTAATAAATTAAAATTAGACGAATAAAAACCCAAACAAGCTTTCGGCCCCGTTTCTCTAAAGAGGGTTGCTTCCGATGCGGCAGAGAGGCCACACAAGCTATATACCAGACTCACAGGTGGTATTTAGTGGGTAGGCACTTTGGTTTCGCAGTGAGTCCCACATAACCACGGCAGCCGGCTTTCGTGGTATGCTTAGAGCATTCACCACCTTCCTTCCTCGCTTCCCGATAGCCCTTTCCAACGCATCTGGGCGCATAAAAAATTATCATGTTGTTTATAGTTTATAATTAATGAAATAAAAGAAATGAATAAACTATGTAGTGTAAAACAGTAATTAAAAAAAAATTGGAAGAAATTCACAAATATTTAGTTCATTTGTTGTATTTTTGCCGATTGATTGAAGAAATAGTATTTTTGACAAAGGCTTTATATCTGTTTTTTCTATTGATAAAGAGTTGAGCCAGCTATTGAAAATGATTTAAAAATAAAAATTTTGTACAACTGTCAAAATATAAATTATTAAGGATAACTTAAGAGCTATTTGTCAGACTTATATGGGTCAAATTTATATGGGACCAAATGACAAAGCACCAGCTTTTAAAATAAAAAAAAGAATCATCGAAATTGGTTCACCCAGAAAAAAGTTACGAGGTAACACACATTAAAAAAAGAACATACAGTCGAATTGAGTACCTCCTCCTTTTTGAAGTCGGTAGATAACCGCTAAGATGGCGTTAATGTAGCGATTGTGATCAAATATCTCACTGCAAGTTTTTGTTAATTTTAGTTAGGTAGAACTAATAACATTGTTTTAAACCTGCATTGGATCGTGTTTAAGATCAACCATAGATTTTTTTAAAAAAACCTAACTTTTTTAAAACAAATAGTAGGAAAGGGAATATTTCTTGCTTGTATACCAAATACCTTTGTTTACTGTACAATAATATTGTACAGTAAACAAATTTTTGGAGATGGGATGGGATGGATTATATAAGCATGTTCGGTCCTGCCGGATATCATATTTAATTTTTTTTATTCAGAGTTTAAATAAAAAAATATTATTATTTTCACAGGTACACTAATTATGTTCATTTAAAATTCGGAAATCTGGCATGATCATGAAACGGTGGATGAAATATGATATCCAGGATTTATAAACTATTATTAATATTATACATTCATTTCTGAACAAAATTAATTTATTAAACGAATTTTTATCGATACCATGGATAAGAGTGTACGACACTATTTCACTGCTTTTTTGACAGTTTGACAGCGATCTACCTCAAAACTTGGCGCTTAACATGGCGGCGCAGTCACGCAAGGATGAGCTAATGACGTCACAGGAAAGTATTACCAAAATAAGCACTTTACAAACTGTAGATGTCTCTTTTTCCAATTGCAGCTACTGCTTTGTTAAAAAGAGACAAAACTGATTTTGACAAGTGTGTGTCGATATTATAGATATTTGTATATCTATTATTTCTATAGTGGAATATGCCCTCTCCATAGGTATATATCTCTATGCTGTGACATTACAGTTGACACTTGACAATTCAATTTGATACACCTGATATATTTTTAGGTTATCGATGCGTTCAATCGTTCTGAATTATTCAAAATTTTAAATATTTTAGAACAAGATTTAGTTGATGAACAAACAAAAATCAATTTTTATATTTTAGATTAGAATGTTGTAATGGAGTTTAATTAAAAAACATCAGAGTAGGCTGATTTTTAATATTTTGGCTAAATAGCATTGTATGAAAAAAAAAACAACAAGTCAGTGAAGAAAAAAAAACCGTAGAGAGAGAATAAACTATACTCCCTCTACGAAAAAAAACTAATGACACTGACAGTGACACCTGATAGCGCGCGAAAACGTTAAAAACAAAGAGTGACCACTGCACTACAGTGCATATTTTTTATTTTTCTTCGTTTATTGCTTTTATCACAGAATACTTTGAATAATTCGAAATCTTTTATAGATATTAGTTCGTAATGTACAAAACAGGAGTTTGCATTTCCAACTACAAAAGTCGGACGTTGATTTGTATTTATAGTGAACAAAAGTAACTGCTACAGTAGAATTTATAAACGAAACAGTTTGAATGAAAAAGTTCTCGCGTTATTGATAAAATACCAAATACATATTTGTTTATTGTATCTCATAATAATTGTAAAAGTACATTTTGACCCGAGCCATGAATCCTGTTTTTCCGTTTCCATTTCAAGCTTATTCTATTCAAGAGCAATTTATGAAAGAATTATATTTTACAATTGAACATGGTAAACTGGGAATTTTCGAAAGTCCTACTGGAACAGTACGTAATTAATGTCTCAGCTTACAGTGTTCATAATCAATTTACAAGTTAAACATATTGTATGAATTTTTTTTTATCATTAATTTAATAGGGTAAATCATTAAGCATTTGCTGCGGTGCTCTTCAATGGTACAATGATAATATTCATCGGATTATCGAAGATATAAATAAAGAAATTGCACAGATCAAAGAGGAACTAATAAGTTTGGATGGTAATGTAAAATTAATGTTTGATTGATCAATATTTTAACTAAAAGTGATGAATGAAATTACTATCTTACTATTTAATTATATATATATTGATAAGATATTGATTTTTGATATCATGATAATATTGAATTCTTTTCATGATTTTAACTGTGACATCAAATACTAAATTCTATTGGAGGGTGTCAAATTAAAAATTGTATAGCTGTTATGCCCCTATTCTGAGTTCAGACAAAATCATGACCTTTAACTCAAATTTTACAAGATTAAAATTTGAGTCTAAACTATATTATTTTACACAAATTTTGATATTGTGAAGTTTGAGTATACCCATTGTATGTTACACAAATTTTGACATTGTGGTGTTAAATGTGTGTGAAAATGAGTGTGAAATTATCTCTGAAGACTGGACCAAGTGTACTCATAGTATAGCCTTACACTTCCTAATCTATCCATTTTAATGCACATGGTATATGCAGGCAAAAAGAGATGACTAAGATTTATACTATAGACACTATCCTAATCACTACAAAATTAAAACTAAGAATCAATCATCAGAATTTTTTATAAATATTGTTCACAGTATGTGTGTGACCTTGGTTTGATTACCTGCTGGCATCCAAGAAATTTATAATTTAAATTTTTATGGTGTGATTTACCACATGTTCAGAGGTGAAAAAATTTTTTGAAGAGAATTTATTTAAAAAAATATTTTAAGGACATGTAAGGTTTGCAACTCGCATTGTGTCAGTTCAAGTGACTATTCACTCTATAATCATCTCATAAAGATGAGAGTAAAGATGAGCAGTAGGGAATATAGGATGTAACATCACTGTTTACTTGTATTCAACTGTGATTAAAATCCAAGTTAAGTGACACTATAATTTGGTACATTGTCATTAACAATATGCAGACTATGATCTAACTTATTAGTATGCACTTTCCAACCGACTTCAAAAAGGAGGTGGTACTTAATTCAACTGTATGTTTTTTTTATGTGTGCTATGCTACCTCATAACTTCTTGGTGAATTGATTCTGATGATTCTTTTTTTATTTGAAAGCTAGTGCTTCTCATGTGGTCGTATATAAATTTGATTAAGGTCTGACCACTAGTTTTTGAGTTATCCTTAATAATTTATATCGAAGTCTGTTGTACAAAATTTTTAATTTTATCAATTATTGTAATATATATAATAAAATATGGTGACATTATACCTGCCTGAGTAATGAGTGGTGTAATCAGAATACTGTCAATTCAAATGTTTAATTACAGACTCAGGTGATTGGCTACAAGCAGAATACAACAAGATTAAGAAAAATCAAACATTGACAACATTGCAGTATAAATTAGATAAAATTAAAAAACAAGATGAATTTTTTAAAGAAATGAAAAATAGAGTAGCAATATTTAAAAATAATGTCAACCAGAAAATAAATGAAAGTTACTATCAATATGCTGATAAACTTGATAAGGAGCCTGGTCACAATAAAGAAAATATTCCTGAAGATGAAGAAAATGAGGATGATGATGATTTGATTGTTAATTGCAGTGATAAGAAGGATGACTCTGATGATGATGAGTTTGAAAATGATACAAAGGATGAAAATAACAGTAATATTAAGGTATGTAATAAGTTATTTGTTATAGTAATATAGTTTGTTATATTGTTTTAAATTTTATTTGTAAATATTACCCTTGTTTTTATTAATCATTTTCATTATATATATATATATATATATATATATATATATATATATATATATATATATATATATATATATATTAAACAGATTAAATGTTAAATACTAACATTTTCACAAAATGTTACTCCCAGTCAATACATCCAGCTTGAAAAAAAACAATTTTGTCAGTCTTGTGTGCATGCACATTGTAAGCAGCCTATGTTATCTATGGGTATACTTTTTGGATTCCCCCTCTTTGTGTTACACCATCACACAACCAGTTTCTTGTCAGATTCCAAGATACCACACAGAAGAAAGAACTTAGAACTAAACAGTTTGCTTCTTTGTTAGTAATAAATTGGCATTATTTGTCTTTCCAAGTTTTTTTGTTCAAATGTCAAGAGGCTTTTAAGCTAAGCCAGTGCTCTTTACCATCCTCGGCTACTATTAAAAGTCTTAAAATACTCTTACTAGTCTTAAAATATGTTAAAAACTTAATATAAACTCTGTAATATATTATATTAAATTTCAGATCTATATAAGCAGCAGAACTCACAGCCAATTGTCTCAATTTATTGGAGAAATTAATAGAACAGTGTTCAAGGAAGACACAAGGGTAGTCACTCTTGCCTCTCGTCAGCATTACTGTATTAATTCTGAGGTAACAAGACTGAAAAATGTTAATTTAATAAATGAAAGGTTAGTTAAATGTTTTATTTACTAATGAGCTTTGCATTATTTATTTTATTCCTAAAAGGGGGATTATCTAAATAAGGATATATATATTTTTTATTTGGAATTTGACGACAAAGAAGAAATTCGCCTTATTAAAAACGTGGTTTAAAGGCTTTTAGGAAGACTCTGCTAAGAAAGTAGTCCTTTAATTTTCGGCGACAGTGTTCGCGAAATTTGCTGTCAAATTCCATACATTTCATTTTAGTTCCTATATTTTTCCGAGGACTTCATTCTTGAAACAGTCTAGGTCACACACGCACCTCGCGCAACATAGTGTACTGGCACACGCGCATGCACACACGAACGTACTTACACACGCAAGCATTCATTATCTACACGCAAACGCACGTAAACATGTAGGTACCAATGCACGCAAGTACTCACGCACACATGCACGCACACACGGCATGAACGTATCAACGCATGTATGCACGTATCCATTCACGCAAGCACGTATATAGCGACGCACGCACGCATGTACCTAACAACGAACACATGCACGTTCACAGTAACGAAAACGCGCACGCATGCTTACCCGCTGGCGCGCACGCATGTACGTACCAATGCACGCATATATCTAGCAACGCATGTACCCACTAACGCACGCATGTTTGGAAGTTCCAATGCACGCATACACGTACACACTAACGCAAGCACGCACGCATGTACGTACCAATACGTGCATGCACGTACACTCGAACGCAAACACACACAAGGACCTACGCACACATGCACGCACACACGAACGCATGTACGTAACAACGCACGCATGTACGTACACACCTACGCACGCACGAATTGTTTCCACGCACACATGCACGCAAATACAACACGTTCGTACGTATGTACGAGAACTCACACACGCACGTATGCACCTACGCACTTTTGATGCTCGCAGTCAGGGGCAGTTATCCTTTCTCAATAAGTTGCCTTCTACGACACCCATTAGCGTGATGGCATGATGGTGTGTTATAATATTTTTACGAATTAATAATTGATTAAAATTTTATAATGTTTAATATTTTTAATGAAGATAATTCTGTCCACTTTTCTAGATGTTTGGACATGCAGAAATCTAAAACAAAACCAACATCAATAGGTGATGAGGGTAAGGTTCTAAAGAGGACGAAGACAAAGTCATGTTCAGCATGCCCTTATTATAATCAGAATAATATACTAAAACTAAAAGAAAGACTGCTAAGTGATATTATGGATATGGAGGATTTAGTTAAATGTGGTAAAGATATGAAGGCATGTCCTTACTATGCTTCTAGAATGGCTTTGGATGATGCTCAGGTATATTGAATAATAATTTTTTATACTTTACAGACTTTCTAATTTTTTTAAATAATAAGAAGTTACATGTCATTAGCCATGCTCATCATCATCATAAGGCTTAAGTCAGAATCGGTAGAGCTTCAGCTATTAGGTTAAAATTCAAGTTATTATCATCATAATCATAACAGTTCATCACAACTTCACTGCTGAACAAAGGCCTCCCTCACAAAAGCCACAAAGCACATTCAGCCACCTGCATTTATCGACATTCTGCATGTCTTACCTGCAGGACTATTCCATAACTTTGTTGACATCGAAATGATAGTCACTTTGCAGTACATTATGTTGTATGTTTTATGAGCTTTGGAAGTTCTTATAGAAAAGCGATGTAGAATATGCAATGTACCACAAAGTGACTATAATATTTGTCAATGAAGTTTGTGAATAGGCCTGCAAATTGTTGCTCCATTTAGTACCGGGCCGCCCTACATTTTGCATACTAGTACAAGATTGTCACGTGAAAGCCTCAATTAAAATCGAATTGTGTGGCTGTAATAACTGATATGTTTAAATTGTTCTTCAAGTAAGTTTTCTTTTTTTAGAGAATTATGGTGATAATTGAGCACACAGCCCACCTGATGGTAAGTCGATGCTGTGGTCCATAGACATCACATTATAAATATCTAGAACAACACTAAAAAGTCTAAAATAAAATAAATAATTTAAAAAATCAAAAACCCGACTACAAAAATTAAAATTTAAAAGTATTTAACTTAGGCTTTCAGCTTATAATATAGTCTGTTAAACAGAAGTAGAGTTTACTTTATATAGTTTATTTTAATTTTGTTTTCTATTCTTAATCTTGTTTCGGTCTTTTTAGTGCATTTCTTTTAAATTGTCATTTTTGCTGTCGGGTTTTTGATATTGTTAATTCTTTATTTTATTTATAGAATTGTAGTGACAAACGAACTTACAATCCACCTGATGATATGTGGCTACAGCAGCCCATGGACATCTGCAGCCAATGGTTTATATGTTTTTATATTTTAAAAGAAAACTGTTTTTTTTATCCATAGTCAATTAATATATATCTATTTATATTCTAGGTTGTTCTTATTAGTCATGCAGGTATAGTCAATTCCGGTGCAAGATCAGGATTCTCCCTAAAGCTGAAGGATAATGTTCTTATACTGGATGAAGCTCATGGCCTCAGTGCAGCCTTAGAAAATGCTCATTCAGCACCAGTTTCATACAAACAACTGTCTTCTGTGAAGACTTATCTGCATTTTTATATTAACAAGTATAGAGATAGATTAACCAGCAGAAATCTTTTGTTACTGAATCAAATGTGTTTTGTTGTTGCAAAACTTTTAGGTAAGTAAAATACATCATTTGTCGTATTATGACAAAGGTGAGACACATCTGTTACTATGACCCCAGTCTGCATGTTTAAGTGTTGCCATTTTTTTAAAAACAGAAGTGACAAACAAGCTTACACCTGATGGTATGTGGTTACTGCGGGATATCTGCAATCAATTTCAATCAAAGAAGGCTGCAATTGCATGCATGAACCTCTGTGGAATAATATGGAATACCTCACAGCCTGTACTTATACTGACTCTATTCTCTTCAGCTTTAAGCTTTCAGATTTAATTGAGCTTAATCCTCCCTTCCGCAGGAGAGGTCATGTCCAGCTGTGGACTTCTATGGGCCAATGAAGAAAAAGAGTATTTAGTTTGTTTTGGGGAATAGATTTAAATATGTTTACATAATGATTTCTTATATTTACGCGAACACTACACATTGAATAAAACTACTTTTACGGATTTTTTCGCACAGCACCCGTGACAACGGGTGCTGTAAAGCACCCGAAACGTCGGAGATTAATAAAAAATAAGATAAATAAGTTAATTAAACGCAAAAGAATCCGTAAAATTAGTTTTATTTGATAAATATCTTTATTTTGGGATTTACCGTTACAGCCTATTAAAGTCCACTGCTGAACACATGCCTCCCCCATAGATTTCCTAATAGGGCGGATATTTGTCATAGTTGCCACGCTTGGCAAGTGGGTTGGCAACGCGGTTTTTTATTTTTAGTCGACGCTGAGGAGCGTCGCTAGGAAGACACGGCTACCCATCTCCTGTTTTGTTTCCCTCTGTCGCCTCTTCTTACGACACCCACGGGCTGATATGGGAGAGTGGATATTCCTACACTGCCACTACATGGTAAACTACAAATCCATAGAGAATATTCCCACATTTCTACAACTTTAAATTTGATAGAATTTCACTATGCTAAAGTAAAGTTTAATATAAAATTTGGTTAGAGTTAAAGTTTAGAACCACTTAGAACTTTTCTCATATTATCTCAGCGAACAGATATGTTGATTGTCGACTGCTTAATCATATGGTCATATAATAAGGGTACTAAAACAATATTACAGGCATAGTAAAACCAAAAACACCAACAGAAAAGACACAAGATGAGACAAAAATATACATGCTCGAAGATTTTGTTATAAAAGCGGAAATCGAACATTTGAATCTGCGCCCCCTGGTGGAGTTCTGCAGAAACACGCGGTTAGCCCCTAAACTCCATGGTTTTTCGATGCGGTATAGTCAGCAAGTCCTCGAAGAAGAGAATAAAAAGAGTTCAATAAATAATAAAAAAAGTTCATTTGAAAAGTTTATAAGTAACATTTCTAAGAAGCAGGATAACAAAGTTGACGATAAAGTGGATGAAAATGTAAATACAAATCGCCAGGTAATTATCATACAACAACTATTACCTATATCATGTTTACTTCATAGCGTGTTGAGATTATTGCGATTGAGCAATGATCTGAATACACATGCAGATAAAAAAATGTGGAAACGCAAATAAAACAAGTAAGCCTATTGTAGTGTCTTACTAGTATACCTTAGTACAGTTTTAAATATTTTTCATGATATTGGTTCTGAACAATGAACATTGAAATGAAATCTCTTTGCTTTTTGACCTAAAAAATAATTCATTTCTCAATAGAAATTATAATATTGAAATCCATGTTAATTAATTATTTTTCTCCTACTGCAATTTTAATTGATGCTTGCTTGTAAAAAATGCTAGTTAGATAAGGTGAAAATTGCACTGTACAATTGTATCTATTATGAATGCAATAACCAACAGAAATTCCTCATAAGACCACGGATTTCTTAACATCAGTTGCCTTTCAATATGTAATGAAATCTTTTGGCAATACTATGGAATCTAAAAATTGATAAATCATCCTTTACATTTTAAGCAAAATTAAATTAACTATTATTCGGCGACATTATGAGAAGAATTTAAAGATTTTGTTGTTTAAAAAGGAATATCAGTGAAAAAAATATTATTATTATTCATTTTATGCTCATAAACAGCTACATTTGCAAATATATGCAAATACTGTTAAAATTAAAAGTGCTAAAAATTAATTTGCTGAGGTTGGTTGGTACAGAGGCGAAACACATGTATTATTGCTCTTGGTATATTTATTAGTTTAATGGTTACTGTTTATCTACTAAATGTTGTATGTAAACGATGTGTGTGATTAAATTTAAAAAAAATGATAAATTATGCATTAGTTGTGGTATGAATATGCGATTTAGTACCAATTACATTTTTGTTTCATTTATTCTCAGGTTCCAACTGAGGCATCGGCTGGAAGTGGACTGTATGCGTTATTGGACTTTCTGGACATGCTGTGCGACCGTAGCGAGAATGGCAGAGTGCTGACGCAGAGGGGAGATGACAGTACGGCACAACTAAAATACTTGCTTTTGAACACGGCGGAACATTTCGCCGACGTTGTATCACAGTGTAGATCTGTAAGTATAAAAACAACAGTATATAATGACGATGCACATACACATTGAATCAAATTATTTATAGAAGCACTTAAAGCATCTATGGGTGACTATTGGTGGTGTAAAGTACTCGAAACGTCGGGAATTAAAACAAGTTAATTAAAAGAGATGAAATCCGTTAAAACTAGTTTCTAACATTTTATCGAGTTTTGATTATGAAAGGACGTTGAAAACCTCAGTCTGCACATGGCTATAAGTATTGTTAGGAGCACTCGAAACGCCGGCAATTTATTTATTTAGAAAGAAAGAAAGAATCATTTATTGCAACACGCCACAAACATCATTATGTACTTAAATGTTAACATTTATAAACACATCAATTAAAAAGAATATAACCAGCCAGGGGTTTTAATTTGTCAGGGGCAACAATACGATTGCGCAGTTCATCTTCGGTATCGGAGATCTTTGAGTACACTTCATTTTTAATAAAGCCCCATAAAAAGAAGTCTAGAGGAGTGAGGTCGGGCGACCGAGCTGGTCACCTGCGAGAACCATAGCGCCCTATACATTGTTCGCTAAAAATGGTGTTAAACCGCTCTCTCGCGAGGAGTACGGATTGTGGAGGAGCTCCATATAACTGGAACCATACCCGCTGGTAAGCTGCCACAGACAATGCTTCTAAATATTCTGTTATTGGACCGTTAAGAATATAGAGAAACTTCTGTGCATTCAGGTTTCCGTCAATAAGAACAGGGCCGATTATTTGATCTCCGTGAATGCCTGCCCAAATATTAATGGAAAATCGGTATTGATGAGCTGATTCTCTAAATAAATGGGGATTCGTATGGCTCCAGTGACGCATGGTTTGTCGGTTCGATATGCATATGCCGTTTCGAGTAAACATGCTTTCATCTGTCCAAAACACATTTGACAGGAAACGTTGGTCTTGAGACATTTTTTTCAGTACCCAGTGGCAGTAAGACTCTCTAATCGACTTATCACAGGGCAGCAGCGTCTGCACCTTTGCATATTTATAAGGACGAAGGTCGTTTCTTTTCAGCACTCGGTGTATTGTTCTATGCCTCACTCTAAACACACGCCCAGCTTGTCTAAGGCTGCAGGTTGGATTCCGATCGAAATAGTCTAAGACTCGTTGTTCGAAAGAGGACGGAAAGTGACGCGGAGCAACTTCTTCATGAGTATTTGGCACTATGCGCTGATTTTTTACGTTACTGAATTTTGGCGGCATTCGCCATACAATAAAACCATATCTGTATATTCTGCCGCACTGTCAAAATGCTGTTGTCTTGGCATTATGCGCCAACACACGCGTACACAAAAGTCAAGTAGTGTCAATATCACAGTGAAAATATAATAAAAATAAACTTGCTCTAAAACACTATTTACACACACAAAGTCAATTAGCTTATGAGTGTCCATTTTACCGTAAAAAAATTGTTCGACTAATTGTATTTATCTTACGAAAATTAAATCACTTGAAGCAATGCGCGCAAGCAGCGAAACGCACACACACTATCCCGGAAGATTCGCGGTGAACTGAAGGCGAAACTTCCAAATTACAAAATAATGAAAGTAATAAATAAGGCGGGCACAAGATGCAATTATCGTTAATCGATACTTTTTTTTTACACTTACCTACTATAAAACATTTGAATACAAGTAATTTTGATTTTTAACAATTGACAAGTTATTGATTGTTAAAAAAAGTTTATTTTTGTACAATTGCACTTACGAAACTACTATTTGAGACTTCCTAGGAAACGGGTAAGTAAGTATGACTTTTTTAATTGGTTGTTTTTATTGATTTTTTATCATGTCAAAATAACTTATTATTTCTAAATCTGCCAGAACACACTTAAACAAAAAAGCTTTAAAGTTTAGCTTTAAATACTTAGGTCGTAGTGTTTTTAGAATTATCATAACAGCACGATAATTCTAAAAACACCATGCCCTAAGTATTTAAAGCTAAACATATTCTTTTTGTTTATCGATCATTATTCCCTTTGAAAGAAGCTAATGGTCGATAATAGGTGAGGACACGAGGAGTAGGAACTCAATGACTCGCGTACTAGCGCCTTCGCCTTTGAAGAACGCCGCGAGCCTCGTGCCGCTTGTTTATGGCCGCCGTCAAAAGACACCGCTGTCGACGTACATAGTCTCACGTTGTAATAG
The DNA here is from genome assembly GCA_963668995.1 of Parnassius mnemosyne. Lineage (NCBI taxonomy): Eukaryota > Metazoa > Arthropoda > Insecta > Lepidoptera > Papilionidae > Parnassius > Parnassius mnemosyne. The sequence goes on along the minus strand of CAVLGL010000104.1, from coordinate 50,398,361 downwards.
TTTGCACTGCGTGGCAACGTCGCTTTTTAATGTTTTTTAATTACAGAAATAAAAACAATTTCATTATGCTTATAATTTATCCTTATATTACCTACATATTTTTGTATAACTGTTACGAACGATGTTTTAAGCACCCAATTTCATACATCTCCTTTCAGCAAACCTAATGCAACACGCAGTTAGCTGTCATAACAATAGGATTTTTTTCGCGACACTGAGGAGGCCGCGACGTTGATGCGGTGGTATTGTGTCGGTATTGCGAGGCGCCGCTCTCCATAACGCCCGCGGCCGAAACGTGGTTGGCGGTGAAGTCACAGACTAGATCCGCCGCTAGAGTCAGGAAAGCTGGCGCTTCCGAGTGCTCATTTTATCCTGGCCCCATGGCATCCGTGTATCGGACTGGGAGGAGTCTGATGCGCAGGCGGAGTTAGAGGCCGCTTAGGAAAGTGCGCCTTATGTTCCTGATGCACCTTACCTGAGAAGAAGCGGAGGAGGAGTCCTCTACCAAGGAGGGGCAGGCATGGGGCGGCCGGCGCTGGTGGGCTATATATGTGTGCGAAAATGTTCCCGTGGCCTTCCAAATATGTGGTGAAGTTAGAACACTATAGCGTTTTAGTCGGTGCGAGTATGACATCTTTGTCCCAGCTAGGCGGGTATGCGTAATCATTTCCCCGAGGAAGATTGACTGTAATTGTGTTGTACTGTGTTTTCGCATACGCTTTTGACAGTAACTTATATCTTGTGCAGTTGACAGATTCCAATTATTCCAAAATGGTCATAAGAATCCGTCTGACTTTGGACTACCCTTGTCCTTTTCTTTGCCGCCAAGCAACAACAGTGCATTCGGTTCGGTAATTTCCTTCGTCTTTAATCTTTCAAAATTGCTTTGGACGGCAATTTGTGCATTAATAAGCACTGGGATTTGTTTTATGAAATATTGTAGTAAAAATACACTTTCATATTCATAGCAATGGTGTAAAATCATCAGACTTTGTATTTATTTATTTATATCACACTTTGTGCAAGAGTCAGTATAATTGTAAGCGATGACAGTCCTAGGCATCGACATCGCATCTGTGGCCTTCTTTGTTTGCAGTGTGTTCATTTGCTGCAGTAGCCTATTACCATCACCACATGAATTGTTAGCTCATTAAACACTTTAATTAATTTAAAAAAAAAAACTTTGCTTCAGGTAATACTGGCAGGTGGAACCATGGAGCCAATCAGTGAGTTTCAAGCGATCTTAACAAATAACGCACGTAAAGCGAAACAAGTGAATGTTGTTAAATGTGGGCACGTGGTGCCATCCGACAATGTATTGGGAATTTGTCTATCCAAAGGACCTTCCAATGTCAGTTTAAACTTTTCATATGAAAAGCGAATGTCAAATGAGATGGTAAGAATATTCATATAATACTCGTATTTTTATTGTTTCTTTTTATAGTATAAGGGTGACAAACGAGCACACAGTCCACCAGATGGTAAGTGGTTGCTGTGGCCCATAGACATCTACATCTATCCACGTTTGCGAATCAAAATGCAGATGTGTTTTCACCCGTTAGGACTAAGATGGAATGCCTCGTTTCCAGTAAAAAGGGTCTCCGGTTCTCTACACTCACCATACGAAATACAGCAGCATTAAGCTGCTATTTTACGCTGGTATTCTGTGAGAGCGTGGTCCTACCCCGGTCGAGCCGACCCATTCGTGCTACAACTATATTAATATAGCTGCAGCATGGCTCTATCATGTATAACATTGTAAATGTACCGTAAAATGGGGTGAATAGACACAACTTTCAACTTCTACACTGTTTTTCTTACATATATTGTATATAAGTTATAAGCTGATAATAAAACACTTTAATGTTGTGAGTCTTGTCGTAGTTTATCGAATACTAATGCTTCAAACGAGTAAAAACATACAAATTCGTTGTATTTTAGAAAAAAGTAGTCTGTTTCTATATACCGGGAATCCGGGGTTAATAGATACGACATAGGGGTGAATAGAGGAAAAATGCCAGGGTTGTCAAATTTACTTTTGTTGTAGTATGTAGGTTGTGAGCTTGTGAGTCAAATGAAAGAAAACATAATTACATCAAAATTGTCATTATAAAAAATAATTAGTTAATAAATCTGATATTTATACAATTCCATATTATATAAATTAAAAATACCAGAGTAATGTAATTTAACTCCTTTGCAGCGTAAGCATTTCCAACATAAAGCCATTAGATAAATAAGCCACTGCTTACATAGTTTTGAACATATTTTTTAAAGTAATGAATATAAAAAATAAAAAAATGTTTCAAAGTTTGTTAAACTATATAACACTAATTATAATACTACGTGTTTTGATTAATTTTTAAGTTGTAGGTAACAAGACGAGATTAAAAATCAATATTGCTTATTTATAAAATTATGTAAGTACTAAACATAAATAATATGGGGACTTCAAGCTGATAACTCGCGTCAATGTGTAAAGGTAAAACCTCAATTATTTGGAATTTTAATGTATAACAAATATTAAAATTTAACATTTATAATAGAAGATTTTTAAATACCTTTAATATGGTTTAAACGTTTTTTTTTTAATTTTCGTTTCCATTACCTACTTAAATTAATTTATGTGTTAAGTAAATGGCGCAAACGGTTTTTGACAACCCTAAAAATCATGTTTCTATTAACCCTTTTTACGTTTCTAATAACCCCTCATCCGTATCTATTCACCCCTTTATTAACCCCAAAGGCGTTTTTATTCACCCCTCAGTCGTATCTATTCCCCTCGAATTCGAGAAAAAATACCAGTATCCTGATTTTACTATTTAAAATAATAAAATCGTTCAATATAGATATTCATATTTGTATAAATAATAGATGAGAAACTCAATTCCCTAAAAACATAATTTACAACAAGTAAACACTGAAAAACTTGATGTTAAACTAAAAGTTTTACACAGCATAAAACCACTTGTACTCACACGTTTATAATAACCGCCCTTTTCTCTACTGTCCTCAAAATTGACACTAATTTAAAGGTTACCAAAATAAAGTTAAAATGCTGGCAAATAATAAACAGTAGTAATAAACAGACGTTCCCGAGCTGTAGACAAAGCTAGAGACAACTTTATCAAATAACTAGACTTGTCTTGTCTATTCACCCCATTTTACGGTAATTGAAGTATATAACAATAGAATTTATTAGAAACATAACAATATTATATTCTATTTTAACACTGTATTTTTTTATCAAAGCACATGTTGTGTGTGTGTGTGTGTGTGTGTGTGTGTGTGTGTGTGTGTGTGTGTGTGTGTGTGTGTGTGCGTGTGTGTGCGTGCGTGCGTGTGTGTTTGTACGTGCGTGCGTGCGTGTGTGTGTGCGTGCGCGCTTGCGTGCTTGGTAATATACATATTTTTAATCGATATATATATCGATATTTATTTTAGAGTATCGAATTCGTATCAATTTCGATATATTTTAAAATTTTGTATTAATCGACTAAACATTAAGCAACAAAAGACGCTACAAAAGCATTCATGTGCTGTTGTCGATTTGTTTTGCGTCGTCCAAGCATCCAGTAATAAAAAATTTGCAAAACATTACGATATGTCGATATCAGGAAGATGAGGGTAGTGGATATTCTTACACCGCCACTAAACTACTAGAAACAGGTGATGGGCAGCAGCATCTTCCTTATAACAACTCTAAATTATAAAAAACGGCGGTTGCCAATCAGGCAGCGATACCATAACCCTCCTGTGAGGCAATTTATGGGAAGGCCTATGTTCGGCAGTGGACTTTTATAGGCTGTAATAGATGGATGGATGGATATATCGATGCTGGTTAAACATATATATACGATGCATTTAATAATATTGTTTTTTCTCTTGCCCATCAATAGCTGGGCGAACTAATAACATTAGTTTCTGAACATGTAGGCTAGGTGTGGGAACCATCTATTCAGTATAAATCTCTAGGTCAGAATAAAATAAAATACACACAAATATTTGTAGAGAAATTTTCCTATTAACAATTGCTGTATTTATTTTATGGCACCTAAATTAGTCAGTACAAAGATAAATATTTTGATTTATATTTATTTTTGTATCGGTATCTTTGCATAATATGTCCCGCTGGTACTGTCGGATTTTGCTATCATGGGCGATGGACGTTAATACAATTTTCTAAAAATAAAATTAGTTATTCATCTAACTTATATCTACGTCTACCGTGTACTTGATCGGTACACTGACTGATCGCCTAGGTTAGGTGAAATTCTTATATTTCAGAAATAATTATTAGGATGGTACTTATAACATAGTTACACACCTAGCTTAGGAAAAAGGAAGGTAATAAAAAATCGACTAAAGAAATAAAACCCAATACTAAATCTAAAATGCATATATAAAGTCACGTTATAAGTCGTTCTAATATGCTAAGTAGTTATCCAACTTTATCAACGTGACAAAGTCACGATGATTTATCATTATGACTTTTTGGTAACCGGAACGACGGTCACGGTTATTTAAAAATAATCCCAAGTCTAGTCGACTTATACGAGACCCACGGGATGGTATGGATATTCCTACACCGTCACTACACGGTAATTGGTAAGTTATAAATGTTTGGACAACGTCTTGCAATCGTCGTTCCTCTAGCGCTCACTTGTACTACATACAAATAATTCGATATTTTAATTGTTGATAATTTTTTACTTTTGGATAAGAACAGTAAAATTAATTAGCAAAATGCCTCTTACGTTATATTTACCTTTATTTAAAAAAAATATTATACTTGGCCTAACCTACTATAATCTTTGGCTTGACCATAGGTCTGACTAAGTTGGTCGCTAGAAAGATTAAAATTAATACAAAAAATACATTTTTTTTCAGTTGAATGAAGTTGGTAGAATGTTAAGAAACATTTGTAGCATAGTACCTGGAGGTGTAGTATGTTTTCTTCCTTCGTATAACTATGAACATACCGTGTATGAACATTTGAAAAATAACAAGTTTGTCGATAGTATAAGTAAGAAAAAGGCAATATTTCGAGAACCGAAATCCGCCACAGAAGTAGATCAAGTAAGTGATTTATAATGCATCTAAACGAACTAAAAACACTATTATAAGAACTGTCTATTTTTGTTGTCTTATTTAAGATTATTTTTACATTAAATTTCTCACCGGTTAACATTAGTATGTAACATTATACTATCCTGATTGTTGTGCTTGCTGACAACAGATGAAAATAATAGCTTATTTTCACACTAGGATTTTCTCCTGTATCGTGCAGGTAGTTTACATACATAAAAAAATTATTTGATAAAAATTATTTGTATGCTATACAAATACTTGTTCCGTGGGGGATTCGCACTCGTGGCCCTTAGCGCTGCAACTCACTGCTAAGCCACTGCGCCACGGAGCCGTCAATATCTTTGTGTAGGGTTTTATATTTTGTATAGAATAAAGGTGACAAAACAGCATATAGCCCACCTGGTAAGTGGTTGCATGGCCTTTAGACATCTACATCTATCATCGATTATAGTACGTGAGGGTAATAAGGACATCCGGTTAATATGGTCACTTTCTTATAATTCAAAAACTACAGCCTTATTTGCATAGATGGCTTTTTGATACAATAAGCTTTATAAGCTTTAGCGACAATATTATAAAAATAATAATTTATAAAAATATTTTAGTCGATTTCGGAATTGGGTAGTATAGTTAGTTTCTTTTGAGTTGATTTTTCGAAGTGTTTCTAATTATTGCCTAGACTATTTTTTTATTAATATTATAGTAGTTATAGTATACGACATTGTATATTTTTTGTCTCTGTCCTCCTGCTAGTTTCGGTTTTATACGGCGGCAAAACTTAACGTGACCATATTACCCTCGCCCCTCACATACCTTAAGAAACTAAATGCAGAGGCGTTGTCACCCATGGGGACTAAGATTAAATGCTCCGTTACCAGTATAAAGGGTTGGACAAACGTCCATATGCAGTTTATGTTAAACGCCTTAACATTACAGGAGATATTCTTAGTGTATTTCAGTTACAATGTTTTATTTTTGAGGAAAAAAACCATGGACACCATGTGTCATCGGGTTGCCACTTCTTGTCAGAGGAGGAAAAAGGGGCACAATGCTTCACCTCCCATGGCCACACCAAATTTACGGGCATACGGGCCGAGAGATCTCGCGCAAGTGCACTCGCGTGCTTGAATGCACGCGATACTTGCACTAAGCTCTTTCCAGCGTGCACTTTCTTGACTCTCTACAAGTTATTTAATTTATTCCTTGTCCCGAGTAGTCACTATCCCTTTCTGGGCATGATGTGCACATAACGCCTTCAGTTCCGGGCTGATCTTCGGCTAGTTGCGTGTGTGTTTTCTCCATGGCAGTCCTCCGTGCGTGCCATACATGCATAAACTTGTGCAGCCGGCCAAAGTTCTCCTTACCGTCCACGAATTCCGGGTAGAACATCGGGCCAACCCTTTCGCGTACCATTCCATCCATCATCTTACATCGCAAGTCATCATACAGCATACACCTGTGCCTATCCTCGTAGGCCGCTCCGCACTTACACGTGCTTGATTCAGCCAATTTCATATCAAACAATATCGTTCTGAAACTTCATGCCCACTGAGGATATATGACTTGATAGCCCGGCACGACCCAATTTGCATTGAGTCGCACCGCCACGTCCGGGAAAAAGCGAAATAATTCCCTGCCATTCGTCTCATTCGTCCATCGTTCCTGCCATACATTCACAACTTCAGCCCAAATTTCGTTAGTGCTCAACTCCCCGTTATCTGCGTTTCTACGCACCTGTCAGTCCTAGCAGCACGTATGATATCCAGATCGGCCAGAAGGACACCGGCTAATACCGGAATCGCCGCAGTACTTATCGACCTGTAGCCTTTTATCAGCAACATGAGTAAGGATCTCTGCGATTTAAGCAGTGCCGTGCGCACTGTATAATTCCCCACCCGGTCAACCCATAACGGCCCAGCAATGTCACTACTGGAACATATATTCCCTTGTACAGAACACAAATGCCGGGTAGCGCACGCCCCGAGAAGACGCTGACATCCGCGTCATCTTCCCAAAGCATCTCCCAGCCCTCTCCCCCATATTCTTGGCGTGCTTAGTGAAAAACAGACTCGTGTCTAACGTGATATCCAATACCTTAGTCGACTTTACGCTTTTTATTGACTCCGTCCCCTCCTTATAGCAGGTGGTCGCTGGAACTTGCCTTTAATAGTCATGGTACATGATATACGGAGGAGAAGGATAGCCGGTTCCTCTCCCCACACGACGATACCAGCTCCAGTGCACATTTGGCCGCTCTTTCTATTTCAGCTCTAGAGTTCGCCTCTATCAGAAGTGTCACATCATCTGCATACGCCAGCATTTTCATGCCGAGTGGGAATGGCAGCCTCAACAAATCGTCCAGTAGTAAATTCCACAAGGTCGGTCCAAGGACCGATCCCTGCGGGCAGCCCATGGTCGAGCGTTTCCATTCAACACAATCACCTACGAATATGCCTACTCGTCTGTTGATGGAACAATTCACCAACATGCGGTAGATGTTAGGTGAAATCCCCCCTTGTTTAAGTCTTCAGCAGTATCATCGGCCACCATGCATTATCGAATGCTCCCGATATATAGGTAGGCTTGCACATACTTGCGCTGCGATTCACGCGCAGTACTAAGCACATCTTGCCGTGCCGTTATTATGGACCGACCTGGCGAAAACCCGTGCTGGTAATCCGATATACCACGATAGACACGCTCCAGCAGTTTCCTAAGGATGGGGAGGAGCGTTATCGGACGGTACGCCTTGGGATCCGTTAATGGCAAGTCATTACCTTTCGGAATAACTATCAGCCGTCCATTCTTCCGTACTTCGGAGAAACCACCTTTTTCCACACGTTTGGCATACACCTAGTGGAATTCCCTGGGTGCCGCAGCTCTCCACAAGTTCTTAACTTAAGTTTTGCGCTAATTCCGTCCAATCTCGTAGCAGTGTTGGGCAAAGCCCTGACTATGCCCTCCAGACACCCAATGGTAGGAGGAGCGGAAACCGGCCAAGATGGGGTGAGAGCTACCATAAGGCGCACCCGCCCGTGCTATTCTGTGTCCGTGGAGAAATCGTCATCCGGACACAGCGCCCCTTGCTAGGGGCGCTGTGTCCGGATGACGTAGTCCCGCATGGTCTCTCTCACACTCCCGCAACTTTACTGCGTTGGTTACGTTGTGCGGAGGACGGTACCTCCCACTCGCCACTTGGTAAGCACGCCCCCAAGGTTCAGCGTTTCCAGTTTCGTCTGTTTTCCGAAAGTGAGCCAGCTCAGTATTCCCTATCATCTGACGATATTTCGCTCTCACGCTAAGGAATCGTTCTATAGCTAATTCCTCAGACCTGCCTCCGTTTCTTCTAGTCTTCTGCCACGCCCTTCTCGCATTACATACTTTCTTTCTCATCCTATCAACTTCAGGTGTCCACCATTCGTAGCCGCCATCCAGACTCGGGCGCGCACTTCCCAGCACGTCCTCCGCAGATCCAACGACGATATCCGTGAACTGCGCGTAGAGTCGGTCAGCCGGTTGTTAAACTTCCAGATTACCCATTCTTACGTGAAAACGGTTAGGCACCTCCACCGGCCCCTCGAGCTCCGCATGGTGCTACCTCTCAATTTTAAAAGTTATGAGGCGATAATCGGTCATACTGGCGCAATCCAGTACTCGCCATTCTGATATTGCGAGGCGTCTGGTAACGAGGGTTAGGTCGATGTTAGACTCACCCATGGCTCCAGCGAACATAGTCGGTTGCCCATCAACATTAGCCAGGGTGAGGCTTCGCGACATGATAAAATCTTCCATTATCCTCCTACGATGCTCTGCTTCGTGTCTTCTGCCTGTTGCTTGTGTATGGTTGCTATACCAGAGTGGAACTCTGATTACAACGCTCTTGCCTTTTAACTGGTCAAGTACGGTCGGTGTTGAAGATCATACATCTTTAATAGGATCACTGTACTTAAAGTACGCAGAGATAAGGTAGAGACAATACTTCTCCACATGGCAAACCATGAAGTGGGAATTACTCAAATAGGGCAGTCCAGCTACACCAATACGATCCCGTGGGATTGAAATCTGCCTGGGGCTCCGCGCCAAACTGAATGAGGTTTTCTGCTTGCACCCACTGCTTCTGGACAAGGACAAGATCCAAGCACAATCTGCACGCTAGTGCAGGCAGTTCCTTCGTAGCCACCTTACCTATACTGAGTGGTGTTTATGGCCCTCTCTTCTGCGTACATCCTGGCCGCCTGCTTTACACTACCTGTTTAATTCCTGTAGAGGCCACTTCTCATCCTCACCAAATTTTTGGTCGTGAAAGACAAGCAAGATCTCCTCCGTCCTCACATCGTCCTCGAAGCCATGCAGCGCAACTAGTGGCTGGCGCTGTCGTGGCTCTGCTACTACCCTCAGTGTCAGAACCCTTGCCTAATGTGCCAGTTTACACACGGGGAGGAGGCGCGAGAAGCGCCTCCTCCGATATTACGCGCTGACCAACGACAGGTGGCCACAACTCAGTTCCAGAATTTTGTCAAGTTCTATAATTTGAACCTGACGGTCACGTGTTCACCACACTGCACTAACAAGCGTCTTGATCGCAAATTATACAGTCAAATTCGAATTATAAAAAAAGTCTAAATTAATAAACACAACCCAGAAAAACAACAGGCACATGTAATACTACTAGAATAACATATAAAGAAAACTAATAAATAATAAGTAGTGACAAACTATGCAATGCGCACAAGGTTCGGCACATCTGTACTGTACGGATGTGCCGAACCTTGCGACGACCGGAACAAAAGGAAAAAGGGGTACATGAACCCACCACCTCCCATGGCCCCACCAACTTTGCGGTTATACCGGTCGAATCTCGAGATATGCACGCGGTACTTGCTCAGGGCTCTTTCCCGCGAGCACTTTCTTGACCCTCTACAAGTTATTTAATATACGCCTTGTCCCGAAAAAGGGGGTAGGTGGACTGATGTGTTTGCCGATATCCCATAAGTTGTTGACTCTACAGAGCTTTTGGCCAGTCCATTATGACTTTAGCTCTCTGAGCCGTATATAAATAGTAACTATTTTATTTATGTATATAATACGTATGATCTGTAGGTATTGCAGAAATTCGCGACAGCCGTGAGAAAAAGAGAAGCCGAACGTAACGGAGCTTTAATGCTGAGTGTAGTCGGCGGCAAGTTAAGTGAAGGACTGAACTTTAGGTATGCAGTATACACCAGTTATAATAAAGTAATTGGGTAATTGATACCACCATAAAATCATATAATCTGAATTTGCTTCTTTTATAGTGATTTACAATCTTTTCGATTTTCAATCTTCAGTTAGTTTAGATTTTTCATATTAAAATATACGAATAAGATGTTTATTTCGTAATAAGGGCTAATAATCTTCTGCTCACCAGATGTCACTAGTTGACAATGAGGTGACTTTTTTAGTTACACAATATCATTTAATGGAGAAGTTATAAATAAAAGTATATCAGTTTTTGGAGTACTATAATACCACAAAAAACAATGCCGCAGTGGTTTGCTCATTAAGTTTTTGCACATTTTCATCTCTTTATTTATTTTACTACTTTTATGAATATCTTGTGGCTTGATTAATATATTTCTATTCTAATTAATATAAAATATAACTAATAATACAGAAAAATACACTAACTTTTATATTTTCCGAATAAAATAACTTCACCGCTATGTAATCTGTGAAATATTTCACCTCATTTGCGGCGCCGCCCTGGTGGGAGAAAAAGTTGTGGATACCCTCATTTACATATAATTTCTACAGAAAAATGTTTGTTTTAACAACTTGTAGAAAGTTGTCGACTAGTGGCGAATACTCGATTCGAAATATTTTCTTTCTCTTCTCCATCACCTCGTAAAAGTCCACATGGACGTCTGCCTCTACCGCCAGGGAGGATTTGCCTCACTCGTCACGCGTGGCAGCCGCATTGCAGAACCAGACGTCTCGTACCATTGATGCTGTAGCCCATCATCGGTCGGGGGTTATACAGCCATGACAATTTTCTGGTATTTTCCATAATCAAATGACGTCATCGTCACCACACGTTAAATTCTAGATATAAATTAATAACAATTGGCTTTCCTCATAAAAATCGAAGTCAATTCAAAAAAAAATTAAGTCCATCTCTCTCTCTCTAAATGACAATAGACAGAGACAGGTATACTCCGAACCAAATAATCCACTGCTGCACATAGGCATCCCGATAGATTGCTTATAAGGGAGACTTGCCATAGATGCCGCGCTTGCCAGACGTTTTAGCAACCGCTGCTGCATCTCTTGAAACTGTTAAATCAATTATATTTTTCTGAATAGAACTAGAGTCTGTCCCCGCTGTTGTTGAAACAAATAAAAAAATAATTTGAAATTTTACAGCGATGATTTAGGCCGTTGCGTTATCGTGATTGGAATGCCATATCCTAACATCAAGTCTCCAGAACTGCAAGAGAAAATGAACTATTTGAATAGAAAAATAGGTGGAAGCGCAGGGAATGTATACTACGAAAATTTATGCATGAAAGCTGTTAACCAGTGCATTGGTATTTATTATTATTATATTCTTTTTAATATACAAATTTGATAATAACATACATTATTTGCCGATCAATATTTATTTTGCATTTAAAAAAAACACTCAATATTTATTAAATTTGCATTATATCTGATACCAGTATGTTAAAACAAACAAATGCATTGATTTCCTTATATCTGGATTTCGACAATCTTTAAAAGCAGCCCATGTCATTATAATGTACTACCTATTATGTTCATGACAAGTTTAATAATTTGTTTCTTTCCTATACATGTATTGTATCTGTATGAACTAAGGAGTATATATTTTATTAATTATTTTTCTTAGGTACATACCAACTCTGACCGACAAATTTTGGTAAGTTAGGGTGTTATGGTAGTGTGTTGTGTGGGCTTACATATGTGTGCGTAAAAATATTGGGTTTTAAGTCATATTAATTTTCTCAATTACATTGTAAGAAGAAACGAAAACCATGACTATTAAAATATTGCATTGCAGTTTTACATAAGTGAACTCATCAATCTCTTCTCTATGGTACTCACCAGCTAATACAGAATTCAACATAAGTACAACATTATAGACTGGAACTTTGATTTTATTTAAAATGGTTATAATATTTGCCCAAAGCCATGTAAAAAAATATCGTAAAACCTTAATATTCCATCAAATAACCTTAGAAACTGTTCAATATGGAAGAGTAGTCATCCAACAATAATTATTGATGTGTTGTTGAATGATTTTGGTTATTTTATCAAAATATAATTTTAACAGTGGTAGAGCCACGCGGCAGCTTTTGCTGTCGCACGGATGGGCTGGCTCGAACCGGGGTGGTACCACGACCTCACAGAATACCAGCGTGAAGTAGAGGTTTACCTCTGCGTTTCGCTTGGTGAGTGCAGGTGGCCGCAGGCCCTTTTTACTGGAAATGAGGCATTCCATCTTAGTCCTCACGGGTGACAACGCATCTGCATTTTGATTTGTAAAAGAGGATAGATGTAGATGTCTATGGGCCAACCATCAGGTGGACTGTGTGCTCGTTTGTCACCCTTGTCCTATAAAAAAAAAATAGGTTTTTATAAAAATATAAATATGGTATCGTTTTTTGTGTCAAGTTTTTAATTCATCTATAGCCGCATCGTTCATCGCATTTCATCACAGTAAATGTAAATTAATTAGTGCAGTGTAACTTTAATGTAAAGATAAAAAATATTTGCTTTAACTATGTACCTAACACCTCCTTAACCGCTTTAATGTGTACTCGTGTTGATGAAACATACACAAGTATAAGTACACATTTGACGTGATTGTGGTTATTATTGTCGTTACTCAGCGAAATATAAATGCAGGCTAATATTTTCTATTCATATTTGTTTGCCTGACTTGTCCATTTTGACAAATTTTCGGAAAATGATATTAGTATTGATTTGTCTTCATTGCGCGGTTAACATAAACTACGTAAACATGAACTGTCAAAACTTGTAACCTAACAATAAAAGCTAATATAACCTTAAAGTAAAAGTACGATATCATTTTAAAGAATCAATGAATACTTTCCAAATATAATATGTGAATGATATGTGTCTTTTTGAATCACTGCACTTGGGTTCTCTGCTTTTTATTAATATTGTTAACTTATTCAAATTGACGACATATACAGACTAACTAATACTAGTATAGTAGTATTCGTTAGTCTGTGTAGTAGTACTAAGTTATATTCGTCTGTTTATTTTCATATTACGTGAGTTAATGTTGACCGATTCGGATGGAATTTTTTGTGCTGTATAGCTACTAGGTGGTAGCTCCTCCTGTTCTGTCTGTGTAGCTACCACCATCTTACCTATTCATGTTACCGAATAGCAGTGCATGCACGGTTGTGTTCCTGTCTGAAGAGTATAGTGAGCAATTATAATTACATGATGCGGTATTCCATCTTGATCTTCAGAGGTGACAGCGCATCTGTAGCCTTGTTTGTTTGAAGTTACCTACAGGTGTTTGTGGACTTGCAGTAACCACCATCAGGTTGACCGCGAGTTAGTTTATCACTAGCTTTATAATAAAAAAAAATCTTAAAATCTATGCTGTTTTATATTTAAATCGGCTCTATAGGTATGTAGCTTAACTTACTTTGTTCGAGTAGAGTATCAGCCTACAGATGTCGCACTGCTTGCACAGCTGGATTCTGCCCTGCTGCCTAAAGCCACTCGGAAATGAGCAGAAACCTCTTACTAGTTCTAGTGTTTCGAATATTTTAATGTAATTACAGGCAGAGCGGTGAGACACGCCAACGATTATGCGTGCGTGTTACTTGTAGACGAAAGATATTCCAGGCCGCAAACCACATCGGCCTTGCCTTCTTTTGTTCAGGTAAAAATCAAAGCACTGTGCATATTTCGTTTTATTATTAACCATTAATACAAAGGCGTCACCAATCCAACAGGAGTGGTCCATGTCCAGCAATTGATTAATATTTTAATACTGTTACGATATAAACTTTGAATTCTAATAAAAATTACAAAGGGAATCAGTCTTTACGTCTGAGCAATAAGGATCAATTGGTTGTCCTATTCATTTTAAGAATAGCTAGTGCTCAAACTTATTAGCAAGCAAGACTAAACCTTATGTGCCAAAGGAATAAAGCCTTTTCTCCTTTGGGTATGTTGTTAATGTTTTAGCATTTTCGCAATGAAATAAAATGTTTTAAAGAATAAATAGATGGCGATCGCAGAATCATTTATTTGGGAATGGGATAGTAACTCTTTTCTATGATAATTACTAGCAATAGACCTACGACAATTTTAAGCAGATTTTAAACCTGAAAAATATGTTTTCAGAAATCCTTAATGACTAGCTGCACATTTGGACAAACTATTGGAAACATAGCGAGATTCTTTTCAAGGCATAAGGAAAAGAAACAACAATAGTTATATTACATTTACTTTGTTTTACATTTAATACTCATCTTGCATATTTAATATCACAAATAAATTATATTTTTACATATTTACATTTTTTACTTAAACCGTATAAAAAAATTATAATAAGTAACAAATATGTACACAAACAATATTACCAATATGCTAAAACTTTCAACTGACTATCTGAGTATATTTTTATTGTTGGCATAAGACAAAGATAAGTTTCGTAATAATTGGTTCGAAATGGAAAACAATTGGACCATTAAGGAAATTATAGTATAATTTAAATACATTTTAAATATGTGAAATACCTCTAAGAAATATTTCATAAAGGTACATAATAAAACAAGAAATTATTATAGGCTCACAATAACAAATTAATATAAGAACATTTCTGTATACTAATCAGACAAAGCTTCTTGCAACGTTGTCCCACAAGGACCTTCGAAGTAGTAGTGAAAGTCTGGAGTAGCGGGTGTAGGCTCGATATTGAACTCCGCGACTGTGGCGCCTCTGGCGGCGGCTTGTGGCGCGAACATGGCCGCCGGGTACACAACTGACGAAGTGCCAACGACAAGGCATACATCGCATGTTGCCATTGCAGATTCTGTAATTTGAAATTTAAGTTTCCATACAGCTGAATAAAAAAGTATTTTTTATTGCATTTAATAATTTAATAGCTTTTTACGACATGCTAATCAAGTCACACAGTTGGCAGACCGTTGTATTACTTAAATTGAAAATTTTAAAAACCTCCGAAAAAAAGAGCTGATGATCTTCATACGGCTGAAAAGATTTTCTTGAATCATACACTCTCGATCAAGTCACATTTCAAACAAAAAATAAACTAAATCTAAATCGGTTCAACCCTTTGAGAGCTAAGATGCCAGACACACACACACAGATACACACGTTAAATATATAACATCCCTCTGCTTGCGTCGGGGATTAAAAATGGGACCTATAAGTCCCAGACCAATATGGAGCTTATAATAATATTGTAATATTATTTCCTCAAAATATTGAATAAAACTATGTTTAGGGATTTTATCTCGTTTAATTTACTTATTTTAATTCCCGTTTCGGGTGCTTTATAACAATTCATGGTCACGGGAGGGAAGGGGGGGGGGGGGGGACTGAGGCGTTTGACGTCCCAATGTCATAGTTAGCCCGGCTATCTTCAGTTTTTGAATATTAATCTTTAATCTTTGGTTCGGTCTATACGGATTGAGCTTACTTAATGAGCTCTTGAAGTCTTGCAGTGGTATGTTTGGGTTTGGATTTAATTTTGTTAATTATAGGATCCCAGACAGCAACCATGCATCTTCTCTATTGAAATTAGGATGTTTTTTAATTTTAATAGCCTCGCGTATTATCCTTGGTAAGAATTGGTGTTCTTTTGCGAGGATTTGTAGTCTATCAAATCTGATGTAGTGGCGGGGACGATTTTGAACATGTTCGCAGACTGCAGACTTCCTGGAGCGTCGGTACCTCACCTCAGCAATATGTTCCTTCACATGGGTTTTAATAGATGTTTTTGTTTGTCCTATGTAAGAAAGACAAAGACAACATTCGCAATCAAGCTTGTACACTGCCTAATACAACGATAAAATAAAGAATTACTCCGAAAAATTAAATCTCGACGTAAATACGATAATACCACCGTGTACCAAACCACCGAAGTTGTATGGGTTAACGAAAATACACAAACCAAACGCTCCACTACGTCCCGTAGTGAGCCAAATCGGTTCACCAACTTATAAAAGTTGGCAACACTTGGCAAACTTTGTCATCGCTGAGAGGACAAACCAGAGCACACAAAGGATTTGTACCATTTTTTTAGTGAGATAAAAGACCTACATCTCGCTGACAATGAAACTGGTCAGTTTTGATTTTCAGTCACTATTTACATGCTTACCTATTGTAACCAGGAAGCTAAAAGAAAACAACATGCCTACAGAATATGCAGTATTACTCAAACACAGCCTCACATCTGGCTATCTATTGTGGAAGGAGGAGTTCTACAAGCAATTAGGATGGTGTGGCGATGGGATGGTCGGTGGCTCATCTGTATCTCCCATAGTCGCCGACTTATTCATGGAGGACTGAGGAGAAAGCCCTTCTTACTGCTCCTGTAAATCCAAGATTTTACAAGCGGTACGTAGACGACACTTTCACAATTTTACCATCTGACAAAGTAACTGTATTTTTAGATCACCTTAATTCCAAAAACTCTAAAATACACTTCACAATGGAGTTAGAGCAAACAATTCTTTAGCTTTCCTAGATGTTTTACTCATCCGAAAGCCTGATAACAAATTGGTCACACTGTGTATAGGAAAAACCCATACCAACCGAAGCTGCCAAAGAACATTAGTCAATTTTTACCACCTGTCAAGTGTAATATTCCTCTACAAGATGCAGGAGTGTACAAGCTTGATTGCGAATGTGGTCTCTCTTGCATAGGACAAACAAAAAAATCTATTAAAACCCGCGTGAAAAAGCATATAGCTGACGTGAGACACCGACGCTCTGGAAAGTCTGCAGTCTGTGAACATGTTCCAGATCTTCCCCGCCATTACATCACATTTGATAGACCACAAATCCTCGCAAAAGAACACCGATTCCTACCAAGTATGATAAGTGAGGCTATTGAAATAAAAAAAAAACATCCTAATTTCAAGAGAAGATGGATGGGTGCTGCCATCTGCTTGGTATCCTATAATTAACAAAATTAAATCCAAACCCAAGCATACCACTGCAAGACTTCAAAATACTGAAGTTCATTCTGCGTAGACCGAACCCAAAATTAATATTCAAAAACAGAAGGTAGCCAAGCTAACTAACCCCGTGACCATGGATTGCTGTAAAGCCCCCGATACGTGGGGAATTAAAAGATGTAAGCACCTAGCTCCAGTCTTATTCTAGTATCTTTTCACTCCAGTCACTCATTCCTAGTATATGGTCACATGATTTTTTAAATATAAACCGTTTTTTACACAAAAACAACCTGTTAAAATAATGAAAAGTAAACCTCTCTCTCTCTCTCAATATCTCTCTCTCGCTCTCTCTCTCAAAGCAACAGTAATATGTGCAGCATGGAATATTTTATTTGCAGTCATTGCATGTTTCATAACTAATAATGAAAGTGGTTTCCTAATGCCATATGTGAGATCAAGTATAATACTTTAAGTTTCCATCTCCAGCATCCTGATAGCTAGTATCAGGATTTGTGTGACTACTAAAAAAAACTTATAGCCTTTGTTTCGTTGAGTTTTTTTTTTATTTTCAATAAAAAAAAAGAAAAAATATTAGCAAAGCTTAATAAATCATACTATTATCTGGTCACCACTCCAGGTTAGCACAAAAATCATAGAGTGTTAGGAGTGGTTCATGATAATAGTTTAACCATTGAATCCAGGACTATTAATTTCCTGGTCCAAACCCTATTATTAGGCTAATGTCACTTAATTTCTACAAATGAACTAAATTTATATATAATTTAAACCATATGAAAGTAAATCACCTTTTTTGAAGGATACATGAGTCAGTATATTTTTACAGGCAATGAGCTATTTCATCATGTCTCTCATGGTTAATAACACATCTTGCTGGGGCCATTTTTGTTTAGAAATCGGCTGCAGTGGCCATTTAGATGAACTAGGATCTTGTTTGACAATTTGTTACCAAAAAATATTAATATATACCTATACAAAAAGACAACGAATTTCAGTTACCTGCTTTTTCTAAAACAGCAGCTTCTAAGTTTTCACCAAACCAAACAATATGAGGTCTCAGTAATCCCCCACAGCTAGGCTTCTCACAGTGAGGCAAAAACCTCACCGGTATGTCAGAACCAATTATATTGGCATCTGGAGCTCCTCTATCTGCTAATGCCTAATATGAAGTTAATCAATGTTGAAAATATAATATAAGGCTTTAAAAGTTTGTAGCAATCTAATAAACTTAAGTGTTAATATTTGCTTATTTGTAGGATCAAAAAGATGAGAATAATTTTTTCCATTGACATTAAAAGAGGCAAAAAGTTCGTAAACTTATAAAAGTGTAATAATGATGATTAAGATTATATATTAATTTCGTTTGAATAAAAAATTTACAGTTAACATATTTTCCACAGTTGGGCAAAGGTCTCTCCTTAACTCTGAGGTGGTTTAGGTACAGGTAATATTAAATGCTATGAGCAGGTTCAGCAGTGAAATGTGTTTTGAAGGAACTATAAAATAGTGATTTGTACAATTATGAATTTAACGATTCAGGCTCGGATTAACCAAAATATAAAGGTCAGCAAGCCGGTTCTTCAAACTAAAATAAATGGACTGTATCAGCAGTGATCGGATTAAATATACTTTGCATTAAATTATTTTAATTCCTTAGCTGACACAAAAATAGTTGAGCTGCTGCGGACTGGGAACAATAAATAAGACAGCTCACAAAATGGATGGGTAAAGCACAGTATCTTGAGAAGAGCTGTGTGTCTCGATTCAATGACACGATGAGTTATGTTGACACTAAATTTATTCATAACAAAACAGTTGTAATTTCTACTCAATAAAGAAACTTCTCATGTGCTCCAAAGAAACTTCCAACAATTAAATAATTTTTAGACAACATTTATGCGACGATGGCCGTGGGCATTCTTTCCAATTTCGTCATCTTACTTTTAGCAGAGCGCGACAATGACTGACGTGTCCTACGACGACTAGGGGTTCGCGCTGAGAACTCGTCTCTCGGACGATCTATGCTACTGCTAGTGTGTGCTACTAGGTATGTGCCGGAAAAGGAAAGATTTTGTTAGTTAGGTTGGCTGACGCAACATTCGCTATGTTATGTCAGCCAACCTAACTAACACAATACTACCTAACCTAACTAAACTAACTAACTTAAATATACGCGTTGGCGCGACCATTCTCTTCCGCCGTTCCCTTCAAAACAAATGGAAAATTATTGGTTAGTTAAGGTGCAGAGACGTACAGAGACTCGGTCACTGTCTTAAAAAGAGTTATACTCGTTACTCCATTGGATCCAGAAAAAACCTCTTTAATGATCTCTAATGGCCAATGAAGAGGCAGCGCGTTCTGTTTAGTGAGAATAACTACATTTCCGACCATTATACTAGCTGGTCTATGTATACCATTTCTACAGCGTCTGCAGTGTATGCAGATATTCCGCCCTTCCAACACTTTAAAAATGACTGCACAAGCTTATCCAATAAGGTATGACGTGAAAGAACATGGAGTTTATCATCATCTACATCTAAGGCGGGTAAGTACTTCAAAGGCGTGAGATTCAAAATATGTACCGGAGTCAAAGCTAGTGGCTCTGATCATGGCACTCGATCAGTGCTGAATTCTTCATAAGACAAAATTTGATCTCCAATCACAAGAATAAATGACTCTTTAGACTTTTAATATTGGTATCCCAATTTCCCCCAAATTGACTTGCGACAGAGATGTTGAACGACCATTCGATGCGGTTTTCTGCTAAAACATGTGCAAACTCCGAATTATTTTTTTTAAACATTAGTGTGGGGGCACTAGAATTTTCTCCTGGTTCGTGGAGGCAGTTTACAAATACTAATTGGACAAGGACAAACATCCAGACCCGAAACAATTATTTGTAGGCCATACAAATACTTGTTCCGTGCGGGAATATAACCCGCGGCCCCAATGCAGCAACTCATTACTAAGCCACTGTGCAACGGAGCCGTTGATTATAATAATAAGAAGTTAAAAAGTTGTGTGACTCTGATAAAATATGTTGTATTTGTTTTCTTTAGTTATTTTTATGGGGCCGCGGCGAGAAAGAAATCTTTTAAATGCACCCATGAAGCTAACTGAGTATCAGTTCACCGACGAGCTCTATGTTCACAGCGCGGGTAGTTAAACATACAAAAAAATACAAATATACGGCTTTGTGGATCTAACACCACATCCACGAGCAAGCGTAACTTTAAACGGGCCAGCAAAATCTGAACCAGTGTACATAAAGGGCTTTGCGGATTGTGTTACACGACAGAACCTATGGTCTGCCATTTCTGGAATACGGCTTAGGATGAACTCGAAAACAAGGGTTACATTTATGTACCCGATTTGCGAATTAAGTTACGTGTGGACTGGTTCTCGTAGTTTTGACGCAAAATAGACATCAATAAATCAGGACCAGCATGGTAATTCAATTTGTGGTGATAATCAACTAATAAATTCAAAATATAATTCTTACGCGGTAAAACAATAGGGTGTAGTTGAGCGAAATTTAAATCCAGTCAGATAAACAACCAGAACAACTAAGAACCAGACTCTTTTCACTGGTAATGAGACATTCCATGTTAGTCCTCTTCGATAGTAACTCATTTGCACTTTATACAGCAGTATGAATTTACCACTAGGTAAATTAATACTACTCTGTTCATTAACCATCAGGTGGGCTGTGTGCTAATTTGTATGTATTATTTATATGTATAGTTCATATAAAAAAAAAAACTTTATATTATCTATTAAAACACATTACCTCACAAATTGGGCTGTCATTATTTACAAGAACTTCTTTACATTTAGTACAGCGAGTTTTATATAAGTTTCCATGTAGCTCTATCAAATTTTTAGTGCCTGCTCTAGCATGCAGTCCATCTACATTTTGTGTAATCACAGTTATTTTCTTGGTAGACCCATATTTTGACTCATAATCAGCAATAGCTCTGTGACCCTAAATTAAAAAAAAGACACAAGTCAGTAATACAACATATTAGTAGTCAATAAAAAAAACGTGTGCGGTAAAAGTGAAACCTTCAAATGAAATGAAATATAAAGCAAAAATATTTCACAGTAAATGATTTATTTAATTTGATAATTTTCAACCACAAGTGCGGTCAAATCTCTATATATAAATATCAATTGCTGTTTGTTGTCATCATTATCATCATCATCATTACAGCCCTTCACAAGTCCACTCTTGAACATAGGCCTCCTCCAAGGAATGGCACAAAGCACGGTCCCGAGCCACTTCCATCCATTGAATTCCTGCATGTCTTACCAAGTCGTCACTCCATCTAGTGGGGGGCACCCTACACTTCCAATGCCGGTACGAGACTGCCACATGAGAACCTTTCTTCCCCATCAGTTGTCGGTTCTTCGAGCTATATGGCAGGCCCATTGCCACTTCAACATACTAATTCTTTGGGCTATGTCGGATACTCTGGTTCTACTGTGGATATCCTCGTTTTTAAATCTATCACGCAGAGAAACAGAGCATAGCCCTCTCCATAGCTCGTGAGCAACTTTGAGCTTCCTCATATGGCCTTAAGTGAAGTACCTCATCTCAGATCTATAGGTCATCACTGGCAACACACACTGGTTGTATAATCTAGTTTTGAGGTACTTATGTCTGACGAGAAGATGTGTCCTAATGTCCCGAATGCTGCCCAGCCGAGTTGAATCTGTCGATTGACCTCTCGGTTGAAGTTGGACTATTTGTCCCAGGTAAACATATTCGTTAACAACTTCGAGCTTGGTGCTCCCAACAACTACCGGCATAGGTGTGACATGGATGATAAACATGATCCTTGTTTTGTCCATGTTCATCTTAAGACCTATCCATTGGGAGACACTATTAAGGTCATTGAGCATAGTGCTTAGGTCCTCCAGCGATTCTGCCATAAGGACTATATCGTCGGCAAACCGAAGGTGAGTGATGTACTCGCTATTGACGTTAATACCGAATCTTTTCCAGTCCAGTAGCTTGAAAAAGTTCTAATGCAGCGGTGAAGAGTGTCGGGGATATTATGTCACCCTGTCTTACACCTCACTGCAGTTGGATAGGTTACTTTGGTTCGTACTCTGGTTTTGTACTTGGATAGCCATCGTAGCCCTACTATACAAACACTTTAGCACTTCGATATACCGACACTCTAATTGGCACCGCTGGAGGGACTGCAGCACCGCCCAAATTTCAACGGAATCAAAGGCTTTCTCATAGTCCACATACGCAAGATAAAGTGGCAGATTGTACTTTTCAGTCTTCTGTACAATTTGCCGAGGGTATGTATGTGGTCTATGGTGCTAAAGCCTTTTCGGAATCCGTCTTGTTCAGGAGGTTGCAAGTCGTCGAGTCTGCATGCAAGACCATATTTGTTGTCCCTAGTGTATACACCTTTTGTAAATAATTTGTGATTTTATTTGTACAAATATTATTAAACTGTAAAATTACTAATCAATTTTGGTGATGGTACTTAAAAATGTGACATATTTTGTTGTAGATTGTGAATCCACATGTAAAATTGAGAACTTTAATATAATAATTATTTACTTGTCACTTCTATGACTGACTTTACACTGGCAGAATCCTATCAAGAGAAGCCATAGTTTAAAAGAAAAAGAAGAAGAACAATAAAAATACCTTCTTCCAAGATATTTACTATGGCAACTGGCAAAAGTTAAATTTTAATTTTAATTAAATTTTTTACGTGGTAGAGCCACGCTGCAGCTATATTAGTAGTATAGTTGTAGCATGAATGGGTTAGCTCGACCGGGGAAGGACCACGCTCTCACAGAATACCAGCATCAAATAGCAGTTTAACACTGCTGTTTCGTATGGTGAGCGTAGAGAACCGGAGATCCTTTTTACTGGAAAAGAGGCATTACATCTTTGTCCTCACGGTGACAACGCAACTGCATTTTGATTCGTAATTGAGAATAGATGTAGATTTATGGGCCGCAGCAACTGCTTACCATCAGGTGGACTGTGTGCTCGTTTGTCACTTAATCCTATTAAAAAAAAGCAAAAATTTTTTTCTGTCTCAATTTACAATTCTTGGGATGTGTTACATGTCACATTGCATTTAAGGCACATATTTGAATAATATACTTGCTAAGTGAGATTGTAGTGAAGTCATTACTTACAACATGCAATTCTTCAAGATAATGAAGTTTTCTTGGTGAGGGTTTAACCAGAGACCATTTTTACTAAAAAATATGTTAGATCTGCATTTTGATACGTAATGATCGATAAATGTAGATGACTATTGCTCACATCATTCATTTACCATCAGGTGGACTGTGTGTTCGCATGTCACCTTTATGCTATAAAAAATAGTAATTACCGGATTAGGTTGTGCTTTGGCAGCCACTTCTCGCCTATAATGATAAAACTCCCAAACCAAACTGGGATTGTTTCTAAACGCTTCTGGAGTTGCCAAAGACGAAGCTTGATATTTTCTCCAATATCCACCAGCTCCTCTAAATGTAGGTATGCCAGATTCTGCACTGATACCGGCTCCGGAAAGAATAATAATTTCCTTAGAAGATTTCAAAGTTTCTTTAAATTTCGTCATGTCACTCGATAGTCTAGCAGCCATTATATTACTGGTAAAATTAATTTTACTTTTATATCTAAAAGTTCTTAATAAAATAATACACATATTTATCAAAGGTCAATAATTTCAAATTTCATATCATAGATTACTGTATATATACTAGACAGAGAGTTTCATACATTGTATTTTTTTTAAACTAGCTTATGGCTTTACGGCTCTGGGTTCTAGCCCTTCTGAGCCTGAAGTTACAATGAATAATTATTATCCTTCATAGTACACTGCTTCACAATGTGTCGATGCGTCACATTGTGCAGCCCTTGGGAGATTTTGACGGCAACTTGAGCAAGCAGACAGCTGACAGTGGGCGATGATATCTCAAGGAGCCTAAGCAGACAGACTGCTGACATTGGCGAATAATCAAAAACCGCTAAAAAAAATAAAAGAAGAAGAAGCAGACAGTCACCTTATTTTGAGAATCACATCACCATTACAGCACTTGTTTCATCGTTTCCACTAATAGTTCACATGCGCAGATACTTAATACACAAAATCGAACCACTTTTACATATTAAAATCCACTTCAAACCATTATTTAAACAATAATACAGGAGCAGCAACCCTCCACCGGTCATGTTCCCGCCAAAACCCTACATTGTCATTTGTCACTAAACAACAAAGAGTATAATAACTGTCCTAAACATTAACTAAATAACTAAACATGTGTCAATCGTAAATGATTTGTTCTAGTTATGGGTCAGCTCGAGTTACTAACTCGAGTTAACTCGAGTTGGAGCTCCCTAAATCGAGTTTGGGCTGCTGTTCATGAACGGATCAAGTGAGCCACAAAAGAGTAAGAGCGCGATTCGTTACTTATGGGTATCCGGGTCGTATAGCATTGATGATTGCAATTAAATTTTTCCATATTAGTAGAGTAATTTTTAGAGTAGAGGCATTTTTTAAACGTTCCGGATCAAACTATTGACATGACCTGCGACCAAAGAGTATAGTAATTTTCGACGACCTACATTATCAAGCGAGTCTCACAGATCACAGAGTACTGAAACTCAAAATGATCCATTTGAATGAAGGACCCCAATGACCCGTTCGTAACACGAATCAATACTAGATTGATTGTGTCACTAGAAACAAAGAAAATATACACACTACGTGAAAAGAAACGACACTTAAGCATGTGTGCACGTAAAATCGCTTGCGGCTATGTGTGGGTATCTGGATGTGTGCGGGGGCCTTGATAGGCGCGCAGGGCATGGAACCGGCCGTTGCCGACTACCCTGGCCGAGGGCTAGTGAGTAGTAGTTCCCGTCTCGTCTCTCTAATCTCACGCACTGCACGCAAGCACAGACTGACTGCGCTTTATACAAAAATAATGCCTATTCATTTGTATACAATTATTCTACCTTATATATATATATATATATATATATATATATATATATATATATATATATATATATATACAAAAACCTTGAACTTAGGGTGAGCATAGTAGAGCAAGAAATAAAAATGTTTCAGCAGAAATCTTTATCAAATATGGTAGAAATCGCAGGCATTCCTGAGGCTTCGCTCAAAGACGTTAATAAAGTCCTAGAAACGCTGGCTTCAGAACTAAATTCTAAGGTGAGCGACAATGATATTGAAAGGAAAAAGGCAGTTTTTAGACACCTAAATAAGAGGGTAAAAGAAGTAGTTGAAAGGAAAAAGCAAGAAAGAACGGATAAGAATGATAGAAGAATATCGGATAACTTCCAGGCAAACATTAAAATGTTCTGGAAACTCGTAAGAACTACCACGGGACATTCAAAACAGCCTAGAATGAATGCTATACGAGACCAGAATGGCTGTATTCTGAATGACGAAGTTTTGAGTTTAAGGAGATGGAAGGAATACTTTGAAAGCGTGTTTATGAGTGATGAGACGTTTGAATTAAATTAAATAGAAATTCCGAAAGAAGAGGAAATAGATAGAGATATAAGTATAGATGAAATAATGAAAGCAATGAAAAGTATGAAAGCAGGTAAGGCAGCCGGTGATGATAGAGTATCTCTCGAAATGCTAAGGGCTGGAGAAGGAGTGGTGGCAGACCTGCTGTACACCTTGTTTAATTTATGTTGGGAACTTAAGCGGGTACCGGGAGACTGGTGCAAAGCCGTGATAGTCCCAATATATAAGGGAGCAGGACTGTAAAAACTACCGTGGTATCAGCCTTCTTAGCATTGTGGGAAAACTGTATGCTAAGGTACTAATTGAAAGAGTTATGAAAGAAACTGATGGAAAAATTTGGGATGTGCAAGCGGGATTTAGAAAGGGAATGGGGTGTACGGATCAGGTCTTTTCCATGCGCATGATCGCGGAGAAGTTTTTGGCCAAAAACCAAAAAGGTTTTTGTGCGTTCATAGACTTGGAGAAGGCTTATGACAGAGTGGACAGGGATGTGTTATGGCAAACACTGAACTCATTTGGGTTGACTGCTGGTCTGATACAGGCATTGAAGTCTCTATATAGGGACTCTAGTGCTTGTGTCAACAAAATTTATATGTTTTTCAAAAACCGCTGCTAGCAATCCACGAAACGAATTAAAAATAATAATTCACACGCATCCTTGTAATAGAAACTATAACAACCATACAACATGTGAGTGCTCCATTCTAAGTAAAGCTGACAAAATTAGATATCTCTGTATAATAGTTGATGACAAGCTTAATTGGGCTCCACATATTTCTTTTATTTCTAATAAAATCAGAAAGTTTATTTATGTTTTTAAGAATTTAAAAACAGTTGCAAACAGAAAACTATTACTACAAACGTACAAAGCGCTATGCCAGAGCGTTATCAGCTATTGCACATGTTCCTGGGTTCACTTTTTTTATGTAAAAATAGCAATTAATCGATTTAAAAAAATATTAGAAAGTTCAACAATCATTTATCTTTCTGATAATGTGCTTTTTATATAATTTATATGTTCAATATGATTGTTAAATACGATTTTATGCGACAAATAGTTGAAATCTTGATTTTTAGGCGGTAGTAGAACATACCTATGCGTTTTGCGTCTAAGGCATCCAATAACCAATTTATTCTGTGATATCACTTAACTAACTAGTGCTTGGTAACTATAATTTAACTAGTGTTACAAATAGCCAGGATAGTTTTCTAATGATGAGTTTTAATAAATTTAATTACTAAAATATGTATTATTATTTAATTATTTAGTTAATGACCAATTTCCATTCTAATACTATTGGAATATTTTCTTTCCCATACTGGCCCTTATGATGATAAGATAAGAAATCCCAGTAATGTTACTTGAAAGTTACAGTAGTAGAATAGAATAGAATAATTTTATATTCAATATACATTACATGTGTAATTCTTATTGAAAGTCATTTTTTACTTTACCACTGGTTCGAAAAAAACCCTCTGTACTGGGAAGAATCAGCAAGAAACCCAGCGGGACTTTTAGTGAAGAGGCTCGGGAGTGACTTTTGGTCGAGAGCCTCTTGAAACTGTCGGACGAGTACAACGTGACACACCACGAACCCTTTCAGCCAGTAGTGATGCAGTCCGTCGAGTCCCGAACTTTTCCAGTTCGGGGCCCTACGGACCGCCCCAGCTACATCATCCGGCGTTATGATGACGGGGTCCATGGGCGTAACATTCGTACACTGACTCGCCACAACTTCCGTCCAAGGGCCTTCGCTGTGGTTTACGGGCTCTAACCACAGACCGCACCAGAGTACGACAGTGTCGCCCTGATTGGGTGCTGGGCCCGTTCCACGTACCATTGGCCGCTCCAATGATTCATAGAGCCTCTTCTGATCACTCTGGAAGAGACGATTCTGGTTGCACCGGGTCGACCTCTCGGTATATCGCCGAATCCGCTTTTCCCAAGCAGAGATTCTCTGCTTCAGGTCGTCTATGCGCTCCGTCAGTTTTTGCGTTATATCCGGCTGGGACAAATTGATGTTTGTCCCAGCAAATGCCATCCTAACGGTGCGTACAATTCTCGGCCTATTATTGCCCGACCTGAAGCTTATAAGTCTGCCGATGAGGGCCCTTGCCTTTGCGATACGATCCTCAATTCTTCTTCTCCAGGCTGGGATAGCGCTTTTTTGTCCAGTAGCCCGTCCAGACGTGGGAAGTTTGGCACCAAGAATGCGGCAAACTGCCAAAGCAGCGCCAAAAGTATTGAGTCCGTATCGTAAAGGTCTCGACTGGCTTCCAAGTAGGTTGCCAGCAATTAGTTCAGGGCCGTCACGACATCTCGATTCCGCTTGCTTAGGGTTATGCGTGGGAGCCGCGGTCGATTTTCGAGAGGTGTACTGCGCGTTTCCACAATCGCCTCTTCCAATTTACTCCTCATCTGCTCTAGTTCGTGGGTGACCATTCCATCATCGCCTGAATCAACCAGAGCGGGAAGATCCATGGCGGCCTCTACATGTGGCTGCTAGTTTGTGGCCTGAGGAGCCGCATCTCCAGCTATAACCGGTTCATTCGATGAGGGAATAGCCTTCACGTCGTAATCGTTCGAGTTCGGCATCATCAAATATTTTCGAGCGCATGATGTACCGAACTCGGTTTGCCAGGTTTTGCTCTGTGACGGGAACAGACGACTTCAGCTCAGCAAAAAAGCGAGGCATCCGAGCCCGATACGCTATCCCTCCAGTTTCTTCCCCTTTCGCCCTATAGTATGCCCGCAATGCGTTTGTGTTCATATTTTTATTCCAATGCATGCGGCGTTCTACACCAGCGGCAGGTGCCGCTTGCCGAGTCCGAGAGGACCCTGCCGACACCAAGCCATCTGGTGGGGATGATGGATGCGAGGGGCTGCTAGATGGTCGTGCAGCACCTCGCGCCCGGCTGGCGGCCCGCACGCTGTAGCGTCCAGCGCCAGCTCCAGACGCGCCCCGGTGACCCCCAGGCAGCAGCCCTATGCGCGTTTCTCTTTGTACCATCATCCATTTTATGGTCGTCAGTTAACAGGAGACGCCCAGACCCGGCGCCGTTTCATGATGGAGCCATAGGCACAAACGGGCCTTTGCACCCTCAATTTTGCCGAAGCACGGCTCAACACCGCTTGGTAAGGTGCTAACTGACTGAGCCGACGTAGCAGTTTTGTTACTTAACTGTTACGTCAGCGGGCGATGGGGTCGTCACGTCATTTTAGTCTATTATTATTATTATGGGGTATCTTTATAGTTTTCTCATCTGGTTGGGCAATATAAATATATAATTGTAAATAAACATGGTAAACGTAATTAAATATCAATAAAATAAAATAAATACATAAAAAAATACATAAATATATAAAAACCCAACCAGATGGAAGCCCTCGGCAGAGGAGACCAAACGGCCGAGGGTTAGGGGGAAAGGGAAAGAAACCGGCGGACGATGCGGGCGGTATCGAGGAGCACCGCCTTTTGCATTTGAACTTGGAGCAGTTCGTCACGGAGTCCCAGTCGCTTCAGATGACCCGAGAGGCTGACTGGAATTAACCCATTCGCAGAGACGACTACAGGTATAATTTCGGCCGGCAATCCACCTCACATGTGAGTCACCTCGTGAGCCAGGTCCAGATATTTTGTCAGCTTATCTGTTTCGGCTTTCACGAGGTTCTCGTCATAAGGAATGGTAATGTCGACCAAAAATATCCTTGACTGTGCCCGGTCCATCAGCACAATATCAGGCTTATTCGCAAGAATAGTCTTGTCTGTGATGATGGCCCGGTCCCAGTAGAGCCTGGCGCGGTCATTTTCGAGCACGGCTTCCGGCAAGTACTTATAATACGGCAGTTTCCGATCCACAAGACCGTATTTCAGAGCGAGCTCCTGGTGTAGAATCCCGGCTACTAAGTTGTGCCTGTGCAAATACTCAGAGTTAGAATGTGCCGAACAACCGGAGATGACATGCCTAAGTGACTCACCGGGATGGCGACAAGCTCGACAGACGTCAACGGTGCCATCCTTTAGGATGTATCTCCGATAATTGCTGGTCTTAATAACCTGATCCTGTATCGCACAGACAAAACCCTCGGTTTCCCCAAAGAGGTCACCGAAACGTAGCCAGTGGAGGGAGGCGACTGTCTGTCTATGCCCTCAGAGTTAGCAAACCTTCCCCTTTCAACATGGAGGACCGCACACTTATCCGTCCCCAGCTCCATTCTAATAGAATTGCTAAAATCACAAGTGATGTTTAGCAATTCCATAAGATGAGAGCGACTGGAGGCGAATAACTTGAGATCATCCATATAGAAAAGGTGGGTAACTTTTGTACCTCCTTTCCGAAGCTGAAATCCCCCCCCCGGAGCCCTCCAGTAAGGTACTGAGAGGGTTCAGAGATAGGCAGAACCAGATTGGACTTAAACGATCGCCCTGGAAGATACCCCTTCTTATCCATATGTGGTTCTCCGCAGCCGTCATCCGCTCGCCTAGATGACAAAGGATCGTACTCCATTGCCCCATACACTGCCCGAGGAAGTCTCGAACTGTACAATTAACCTTTTACAACTCGAGGACCCTCTTAAGCCATGTATGAGGCACGGAGTCGAATGCCTTTTCATAGTCTATCCAGGCGGCGGAGAGGTTCCGACGGTTGCGTTTAACCACCTTGCCAATGACCGCGTGGAAGTGGAAGGAGTGGTTCCTTGGTTCCACGACCACTGCCCCAACATCCATTCTGAGCCCGCGACATCACCTGGTTTGAGTTCAGGTGACGAGTGATTCTCGCGCTCAAAATGGATGTTAGTGTCTTGTATATGGTAGGTAGACACGTTATTGGGCGGTATTTGCTCGGGTCTGTGGAATCCCGGTCTTTAGGAACCAAATGAGTGATCCCAGTAGTGAAGAGGCTCGGGAGCGACTTTTGGTCGAGAGCCTCTTGAAACTGTCGGGCGAGCACAGCGTGACACACCACGAACCCCTTCATTCAGTAGTGATGCAGTCCGTCGAGTCCCGGACTTTTCCAGTTCTGGGCCCTACGGACCGCCTCAGCTACGTCATCCGGCGTTATGATGACGGGGTCCATGGACCTAACATTCGCACACTGACTCGCCACAACTTCCGTCCAAGGGCCTTCGCTGTGGTTTACGGGCTCTGACCACAGGCATCGCCAGAATGCGATAGTGTCGGCCTGATTCGGTGCTGTGCCCGTTCCACGTACCATTGGTCGCTCCAATGATTCATAAAGCCTCTTCTGATCACTCTGGAAGAGACGATTCTGGTTGAACCATGTCGACCTCTCGGTATATCGTCGAATCCGCTTCCCCCAAGCAGCGTTTCTCTGCTTCAGGTCGTCTATGCGCTCCGTCAGTTTTTGCGTTATATACGGCTGGGACAAATTGATGTTTGTCCCAGCAAACGCCACCCTGACGGTGCGCACAATTCTCGGCCTATTATTGCCCGACCTGAAGCTTATTAGTCTGCCGATGAGAGTCCTTGCCTTTGCGATACGATGCTCAATCCTTCTTCTCCAGGCTGGGATAGCTCTACTGCGTCTAGTAGCGCGTCCAGCCGTGGGAAACTGCCAGTGCGGCGCGAAAAAGAATTGAGTCCGTGTCGCAAAGGTCCCGGCTGGCTTCCAAATAGGTCACCAGCATTGAGTTGAGAGCCCTCACGACAGCCCGATTCCGCTTGCTTAGGGGTATACAGGGAAGTCGCGGTCGATTCTCGTGAGGCGTACTGCGCGTTTCAATAATCGCCTCTTCCAATACGCTCCTCATATGCTCTTGTTCCTGGGTGACTATTCCGTCATCGCCTGAGTCAAGCACAAGGAGATCTACGGCGGCATCTACGTGTGCGGGTTGCTCTGCAACTCGTAGAGGCGCATCACCTGTCGTAGTATTTTCATTTGACGAAGGAATAGCCTCACGTCGTAGCCGTTCGAGTTCGGCGTCATCAAATATTTTTGAGCGCATGACGTACCGAACTCGGTCTGCCAGGTTTTGCTCGGTAACGGTAATAGACGGCTCCAGCTCAGCAAATAGTCGATGCATCCTAGCCCCGTACGCAAAACCTCCAATTTCTTCCCCTTTCGCCCTAAAATACGCCCGCAATACGTTTGTATTCATTTCCTTCGTCCAACGAATGCGGCGTACTCCACCAGCGGCGGGTGCCACTTGCCGAGTTCGAGAGGACCCTGCCGACACCAAGTTATCTGGTGGAGATGATGGATGCTTACTAGGTGGTCGTGTAACACCTCGCGCTCGGCTGGTGGCCCGCATGCTGTCGCGTCCAGCGCCAGCTCTAGACGCGCCCCGGCGACCCCCAGGCAGCGGCCCTATACGTGGTCTATTCGTTTCCATCATCCATAAATTGGGCGTCAGTTAACGGGAGACGCTCAGACCCGGCGCCGTTTCATGATGGAGCCATATGCACAAACGGGCCTTTGCAGCCTCAATTTTGCCGCACCGCTTGGTAAGGTGCTAACTGACTGCGCCGACGTTAGATTACGCCGATTTTAGTCTATTATTATTATTATTAATAATAATACAAAGCAACCCAAGCCGTCTACAACACTGAATTGTACCTATCGTACCTTTGTCGTCTCTTACAGCACTCATTGGCAATGATGGGCTAGTGGATTCTCTTACGCCACTGTTTCTTCGGTCTTATTATGACATTATATCATAGAAACTCCTCATGATATGCTTTTAACAATAATACCGAATAATTGTTCTTCAATTTACTGACGATATCATTATGGCACTGTACACAATTACGATAATGAATACTTCTTAACGATTTAGTCTAAAGGTGAAAATTGATAAGGTGAAGATTATCTCCAATATTCATGTCACTGTGCGGATATTTATAAGAGTTGTTTACAAATATTATAGAATAATAATAGAATTTAAATAAATAATATCTATGAGTACAAAATATCAAACCATAGAATACTACAAGGTCAAACTAAGAAAGTCAAACTTGGACCACGAGAAAACTGACGAACTCTCTATTACATTGTTTTCTCATGTTATAGCGGTATAAGAATATCCTGTGGTTCTGTGGGTGTCGTAAGATGTGACAGAGGT